>JASDQU011175080.1:0-12001 GCA_032191745.1 Picea mariana
AAATTTTTTGAAGTCACATTTAATACTATCCCTATGGACCCAAATACAAAATTTATTGTTGAGGTGGCCATTAATTAATAATGCAGTTACTGAGGATACTAATAGTTGTTTTGAGTTAATGATTTCATAAATGAAATCTAACTCAAGTTCATTTTACTGTGCAAAATAATAGCTCAAGAAAAGATGGCAAGCTTCACTAGGAAAATGATGAGAAAGAAATTGTTATGTGGGAATACCATGAACCTCTTTTCTAGAGAAGATCAAAATTATCATTGGTCGCGCTCCCACTGGTATTACTCAATATTGCTGGATAGAAAAAAAAACAAAGTATGGACGTCATGGATAGTTTTAGTTGGGTGTGTTCTAGAAGTTTTTGAATGTAAGATGTCATCACCTGGTGTGTTGATAATATCATTCAATATAGTAGATTCATTTCATTTCATAATAGTTCTCCTATCTCGTTAGCACCTTCAATATTTTGAGAAATGTTGAAATTACCAGAGCCAAGCTTGGTCTACAAAGGAGAGGAAGCAAGAAAATTCCTGAAAAGTAAGAATAATGGATTGGAGCTTCTCCAAGAGTATTTGCATGACCCCACCATAATTCCTGAAGACATATCAAATATTCAGGTGAGTTCTATAAAGGATCCCTATAAGGAAATTTCTTTGTTATTGTGAGCCAAGATTCTACAGAAACAATCCCTCGACTGGTGTTGTACATATTACATTTCATTGTGCATGAAAATTCTATCTTCAACTGCACAAAGATAATTTCAAATGAAATCACTGCACAAATCAGTAATTTCAAGTATGATAAAACATTTTACATGTCATCTTATTTGATATTTGCCATTACATATTGTCATACTTTTGAGGGCTTAAACATTGCCTAGAGAATTAAAATAAAATTTGACCATGTGACTATGTGATACCAAGCTTTATGGAAAAAGAAGGTTAATCATGATTTTTATGAGGTGTATTCATATTTTGTATCTAAATTCAAGAAAATATGATTTGGGGAAGACACTTCGTGGGTGTCATTGGAAGCTGTAGGTTTTATGAAGGGAAGAGGAGCTCTGGAAAAAATGGAAGATTATAATATTATCAGGACTTTTTGTTCCATCGAGCAACCTATTATCCTTCCCTACTATATATTTAATAAACTTTTTGTCATCGAAATAAGTCGACAATACAAATTCTGGTTCCATATATTATCTGAAAAAAGGAAGAAACAATTCATACCTCTTCCATGGAAAGTTGGAGAAATTATTCTTTGGGGAATTTCCAAAATTGATGAATACACTGCTTATTTCAAGAACTCTAACCTAAAATTTGCAGAAGAAATCATGGTTTTTGACTCAAACCACATTTTTATAATCACTTGCTTTCAGTTGGGCTTGGCCCTGCATTTTTAAAATCATCCATTAGTAAAGAAGAAGAAAATGACAGTCACTATCCTAGTGACCAAGAAGCCGATATAAATTCATAAGACATATAAACTATCATAAGCACAACATAGCATCATAAAGAAAGAGGTAGACCCTCAAATGAAAAATTTTCCCAATCACCAGTTGTTTCTAGGAGGAGTGCCTTACAAAAGGAAAATACACAACCAAGAACATCTCATGCGAAAAAGATACAGAGCACTAATTCAGGAGATTATGAAGATAGGAACCCCCCTAAAGGGAATCTAGAAAATCCCCATACACTGAAGGTCAAAAGAAAAATAACTCGTTCACAACAGGAAGGGGATGAGACATATGCTCAAGAGGATGACTTATTATTGGATAATAAGGACCTAGACGTGGATATTGGAAACATTACTTTTCCAGATGTTGAAGTACCAACCAAAGAAAATGTACAACCTGTCTCTGAACTCATGATCCATGATGAAACATTTTCTGATGAGGAGATATTCATTGTAAAAAATGCATCTTTTGATAAGGAGTCTAAAAAATTAGTTTTTGAAAGAACCACAAAAATTAAGAGCGGTAAGCTACAGTCCATGATTGATACAAGGGATATGTTACCTTCAAAATTATCATCCATTCATAGAGTTATAGGAGATTCTCTATATGTTTGAATCACACAGATGGAAGAAGAGAACACCCAGTTAAAAGAAAGACTCAAAGAATTGGAGGCAACCCTCATGCCTCCACCTATTCTGGCTTCTCATGTTTCCATGATTCATCCTGCAAAGGGTATTCAAGAAAACATAGAATCAAGTTCGAGGGTCAAAGGAATTTCCATTTTAATCATGACCACTCGACAATTTTTTGAACAAAATATTAAGAAGAGGATGTCATTAATTGTGGAACTATGGGATATGGCAAAGAGTTTCGCTTCCCTTGGTTTAAGAATTCAAAATACCAAGGAATATTTAAATTTAGACTTAAAAAATGATGAAGGGTTCTATACTGATGGAGTTGTGATGTTCACAACTAGAGTTATGACAATGACAGAGAAGACGAGAAAGAAGGAAATTTTACCTTCTGCAAGCCACATCAAACAATTGAAATCTTGTTGGATAGAATGAATTAATGTATTAAAAGGTATAATATCCCAATGGACTAACTTATCGAGGAGGAAAAATGAAGCATATTTTAAAATCCTTGATTTGGACATCGCTGGAACTACCATTGAAGTCCCTTACCAAAAGTATCTTTCAAACTCCATGCTCATGACTCGACAGGATTCTGACGAGCAGATTGAAGGATAAAAGGACATTGGTTGAAAAGTTAGACAATATGATGTAATTCACACATGATGACATTGAAAATATATTACAAAATTTGTCTGTTGATCTTAGGGAAATTGACAAGGTGCTATTTAATATTAGGATAAAGAAAGAAATAACTGTGGCTCCATTAAGGGAATTTATTCAAGAATGGTTAAATACTTCAATCACCAAGATTTACGACATTCCGGCAGAGGAAGTTATGACTGGTAATCCAACTACAACCAACAAGAATATAAAGGAAGTGACCAAAAGCAAATAGGGGGAGCGATATCATAATAGTAAGTCCATGTTGATCATATTTTTCTTTCTTTTTCATCCAATTATTCTTCTTCTTTTAATAGAAAGGTATAACCGAAATCTAATAACTTTCTATTTGTCTTCTTTCCATATTTTGTTGCTCTTCATCCGCCCACCTACATTTTATTTCAAAGTGTTGTAACATACTTTATTATTTTTGAGAAATCCCAAGAGAACTAATTCGGAATCAATTTTGATTGTATTTTATAACTCCAAGTTCTGAGTATAAAGTATTTAAAATTGATCCATCATGATCTTATTTTGAGCTATGCAAGTATTTACTCTATAAAATTTATCTTATGCATGTGGACCATCTTATTTTATTTTTATGTGTGATTATAAATCTTTATTTTCACTATGATGGATGTGAGGAAATTGTGTTTATTTGTTGCAATGTGTGATGTGTGAGGTTGTTGGTCCTTTATCAGGGTTTCTCTTAAAATAAATATTTTATCTTTCAACATTTTTATCTTTCTTTGAGCATAAATATTGGACCATATTAAGGTCATATATTATTTCTAGATCTAGAGTTATTAAATAATACCACAAGATAAAGAGTTGTACCACCTCTATAAAAGCACAGGAGGATTCATATCCTCATAAGTTTGTCGTTTTGGTCCTGACAGATTCAAGCGTCAACATTTTTGGAGACCATACTAGGGAGAACTGAAAGATTTGGATCTGGTTTAACATCCTAAAATTACATGACTTTGCCTCAGGCTAACCAACCCTAGTTAGAAATTGGACTAAATAATCAACGAAGTACTCTTCATCAACTATATAATCATGCAATAACAAAAAACAAAACTAGAGAAGAATTAAAGAGGTCTTGAAAAACATTAGTTCAAGAAGAAGAAAGAGAAATTCTTCGAAGATAAAGGAGAGACAAAAGACAAAACCAAAGAAATGAAAGACGAGCTCAAGGATCAGAAGAACAAGGATGGAATTGAAGCTAGAAAAACACAAAGGAACAATCACTAGAAGTAAAAGAAGTAAACTACATACCCTGGAGACTGAAAGGCATATTCTTAGCAAAAGGAAGAAGCTTCTAGACATGGATGAAAGGTAAGAAAGAAGAGAAGAAAGACAAGAGGAGACAAATGAAAAAAGATGAGATGAAATAAATGAATAAAGGAGGGAAGAAAGGAGAAATGAAGGAATGAAAATATTCATAAATATAAGAAGAATAATGGTTTCTCCCTTTGATCTACGTGTTGAATATCATGAACTTCCTGTTCTTCCCAAGGGAATTTTAAAGACATTCTCCCGAGATGGAACAATCGATGCTAAAAGACATGTTTATTTGTTTCTATATGTTTGTGATTTTCATCTTGTTGAACATGATGATGTGATGGTAAGGTTGTTTCTCCAAACCTTATTGGTCCAAGCTTATGAATTGTACACAACATTACCCACCATATCAATTGGTTCGTTTGATGATCTTGAAAACATGTTCTTGACTATGTTCTCTCCCCCAATCACATATCATACTCTTCTCACTAATTTCACTCAGATTTGCTTAAAGAAGAATGAGAGAATACGAGATTTCAATATCAGATTCAATAAAAATATGAATAAGATTCCATAATATCAAAGGATAAATGACCCAGTGATACTTGGTTGTTATAAAAATTCCATGCCACCAAATGTAAAGTTTTCTATCAGAGCATCATAAATGGATACCCTAGAGGAAGAAATGACTAAATCCATAGAAATGGAGGAAATCATGATCGAAATAGGTTTTGACCCTGATATTATCCTAGGAAAAGTACAAAGGAAGATGGGTAATCTAAATATTGATGATTAAGGAGCCTCTAGTTCAAGAATAAATGAAGAGAAAAAGCCACGACCAAGTCAAAATCAGGCCATTGGTGGAGGATTTTTCAAAGGAACCATATTGGATGTGAAGACAAACCCCATTGCAACCCAAGAAAATAAGTAAGGGATTGAGATTGCATAGATGAATAGGACAATTAAACAAATGCAAAATGAAATAACCAAATTAAGTAGGAACAATAATTATATATTCAATCCATGGAAGTCGATCTAATAATAAAGAAGGAAACCTCCTCAAGAGAAAAGAGTAGGGTTTGAAAATGTTAATAATCAATAAAGACAGAGGGTCCCTAGAAATCCATTTCTAAATGTATCGGTTCTTGATGAGCCATATAATGAACATATAGTTGAACAATAAAATTATTATTTATAAGAGGAAATAATTTAACCTATACAAACGAACGAATGCGAGACGTACACATATATATTTGAAGAAGGTGAATATGACCCTGACTCACAAGAAAACATTGTCGAAACACAGTCATTTTTAAATAAGTCCAAAAGTAAAGATAATTCTGAAAAAGACAAAGAGAAAGATAAAGAAAAATATAGAGAAAAGGAGAATGAGAAAGAGAAAGTGTGATAAGAAACACTCGAGGTAACAAGCAACACCAAGTATCAAAACCCCCCAGATGAAATTTAATGTCATTGATTATCTGAGTAAGTTGAGGATTACTTTKCCTTTCATAGAAGTGGTGAAGATTCCCCAATAAAGGGAAAATATTTTGAAGTTGTTAGACAATCCAACTGGAAGAATTGAAGCAGTTTCYGCAAGTCCAAAACAAAGTCAAAACACATTAGCAATCAAGTTGAGAGGAAAATTCCCACCCTTCTATATTCAATAGAAAACCATGATGTTGTACTCCATAATTTTCTAGTTAATACTGGCACGACAAAGAATATCATGCTCTTGGAAGTAATCAAGGTGCTAGGTATGACCTGCACTAGATATTATGAAACAGGAGAAAGAAGTTATGCAATTGATTCCAAGCAGGTGCCAACTTATGGAGAAATTAAATATTTCTATGCCTAGATTACTGTTGCTTCTCATATTATTACAG
This sequence comes from Picea mariana, assembly GCA_032191745.1. Taxonomy (NCBI): domain Eukaryota; kingdom Viridiplantae; phylum Streptophyta; class Pinopsida; order Pinales; family Pinaceae; genus Picea; species Picea mariana. The sequence continues at coordinate 5,934 of JASDQU011175080.1, forward strand.
TTTTCAATATTATGGTGGTGGATATTCCTCCTACATATGGATTCATCCTCGGAAGATATTGTTCATCCATGATCGTAGGATATATAATGAATGATGGAATATGCATGATGTTTTTGGATAAAGACAAAGCAATGATCAAGGTTCCTCGTGAACCCTAGACACCATTCTCTTTCAAAATGAAGGATAATGAGATAATGGAAGATTATATAGACATCGACATCACAAATTATTCCATCCTGGACATGGATAAGATTGAGGATATAGAAAATCAAGACAATCATTTTGCGGGCTAATGGAGGATTTCATTCGATGGAGCTTTTTCAAGCTCGAGAAGCGGAGTTGGAATTGTCCTTAAAATCCTAGAAAACATTGTGCACCCACAGGCTATCATATTAGAGTTTTCTTGCACAAATAATGAAGAGAAATATGAGTCTTTGATTCGAGGAATAAGCCTTGCACGAGAAATGAATATTGAACATTTGATCGTGACCGATGAATCTAAGTTAGTGATAAATCAAGTCACTCACGAATATAAGATTAAGAAGGAAAGGCTTAAATTATATTTCAAGAGAGCAATTGAATTGATGGAGTCTTTTTGTTCTTTTAAGATTTCTTTCATTCCAAGGGACAAAAATCAGAAGGAAGATTCATTAGCATTGGCGGCCTCACTGTCGAACCTAGATGATGTCTAGAGTGAAACATCTTTTCAGGTAAAAGAGTATTCTRACCTTCTGTACCTGACAATCATGAGTATTTTCAAGTATTTGAGAATGATTAAGACCTAGGAAATTTTCTAGTAAATGATAATGAAGATGAGGATAATGACATTACTGTTGTTCTAAAAAATTGTGTTTAGTCCGAATCTCTTTTCACAAGAGATGATCATGCCAAAAATCTCTTGGAAGAAGTGTCGGTCCGAAAAGTTCAAGAAACGGGAAAAGTCAATATGTTGATGTTTGGGAAGTATCAGAAATACATTCTACTACATTGATAATTAATAATATGATTATTAATTATTAAGAAATATTATTAATTATAATATTATTAATGTAATAATCTATTTATAATATAAAGTATAAATATGTTTATTACCCAAGGGATGCATCTCTTTATGGATGGTCACCGTGGTCACCATATGTTCTTTATATATAGAAAACTCATCATTGTAATAATATATTCATTCACATACAATATCATCTCTTATGAAAAATTAACATGGTATCAAAGCGGGACTAGGCTTGACTCCCTCACAGGAGGGCCCAAGAAAATGAGAGTAGAGTAAAGTCTTGGGAGTGTTAAATTTATGGGGTTGTCACAATCTCTATGTACAACAGATTGTTGATTAAGGTTGGTTGGCATTGATGTCAACCCTTGAAGAAAGTCCAGTAGCGAATTATGGTAGCACAAAGGTTTAGGTAATGGACCCGAGGTTGTTTAATGTATAATGGTATGTGTTTTAATATATTTGAAGGTAATACTATTCCATATGGATATTACATGTCATTCCATTTCCGGTGGTATGTGGAACGTCACATAAATCCTCACAGTTAGAGAGTTATGGCCATGAGAAGTTGGAGAACCCAGGTCTGGGTAATGGACCCAAGTTTGTTTGACGGATAATGGTATGAGTTTTGATATATTTGCAGGTAATACTATTATATATGGATATTAAATGTCATTCCATTTCTGGTGGTATGTGGAACTTCACATAACTCCTCACGGTTTGAGAGTTATGGCCTTACGAAGTTGGAGGACCCTCATATGTCATCTAGAAGCCCCAAAAGGTCAAAGTAGTCAAAGTGGTTTAAGATATTTTAGAAGGTAAATAATAAAGTGAAGTGATGAGTGTACTATATTTCAAAGTGAATACAAAATAAATTATTTAAATAATAAATTTAATGGAGAAATTAGAAGTGGGTTAACCTTAAAATAAGGAAAGTGGGCAAAGTGACCTAGAAGATGCTTCTAAGGAAGCTACTTGGAGAGTATAAATAAGAGGCAAGGCTCTGTCATTTTATATCACACTTGAGAATATTTAATATCTATAGGTCACTGAGGTAACCAAAGGATATCTAATCTGAATTTCAGAGGGAAGGTGAAGAAAAGAAGGCCGAAATTCTAGGGAGGATAAATTCTTTTGATGATGCTTTCTAAGGTATGTTATTAATATGTCATCTCACCATTTTCGCAATAACTTTTTTTTTTGAATGATTTAGAATGTGTAATTGATAGGCCATTGAGGAAACATATCTAAGTATCTATGGTAAAAATTTCAGCTTGTGGTTCGTTGTATTTTTGGAGTTACACTCCGTGAAAAATAGGGTTTGTGGCTAGTCCTGAAACTAGTCTAAAACATGTGTTTCGGGTAAAAACGTCATAACTTCTTCATAAGAGATCAAAATTCAGTAATAAAAAATGTGTTGGTTATATTACGGTCTATAGTATTCTTTGTAACACTTTCAGATCTATTCAACAAATATTCTGTGCGGGGCATGCTCTACAAGGTCGCTCTCTAGAATAAGATAGAATTCAACAAGGTATGCCATTTTTGCTATAAATCCTTTTCTGAGAGGTTCCAAGTAATGACATCGGGAGGAATTTCATAAAAAAAATTGAAGAACATTGTGTACTATTTTCATATATTTATTCATTACAAGAACATAGTTATGATCATTTCAAGTTAGGGTTGTTGACTAATCCCAAAGTAGTCATGTGAGACTAAGAAATGTTTGATGAACATGCTAGTCTCTTGTTGTGAAAGTTAAGGAAGGTTTGCAGGTATGTGATCATATACACCAGATCTATTACAGAGTTACAAATCATATTTGGATGATGAAATTGATGAGAGATTTTGGTTACAGTACATGTTGGGTACATGGTTGAGACAAGTAGTTGATGAGTTGGCACATACATGAGGTGTATAGTTGTTGATTCATAGTTGATGAGTAGTTGACACATGATTGGTACATACTTGGTACATGGTTGGATGCACTTGTTTATGGTACAGGTTGATTACAGATTGTTTGGTACAGGTTAGTCCATGGTTGATGCACTTGTTTATGGTACAGGTTGAGGTACAGGTTGATGCATGGTACAGGTTTATTGGTACAGTTTTACAACGATATATCTCACAGTGATAGTGTGATAGTGGTTCCATCATGCTACTTCTACTTTAGGGCGGTTGGACGGGGCAAGGACAGGTGGTTGTAGCCACCTTTCGGTTTTATTTGGAGAACATAGGGGGTTGTAGCCAGAGAATAGGGTAGTTGGATCTTCCCTCAGGTTGTAGCCTGAGAAACAAGGGGGTTGGAGCCTCCTTCCAGTTGTAACTAGAAAACAAAGGAAGTTGGTGCTTCCAATGAATGTAATTCTTCAAGGCATATAAGAAAAAGCATCTTGTGGTTTTCTCCCCCTTTGGGTTTCCACGTAAAACACGGGTGTACTGTGTATGTATATGATTGTTCATTTGTTCATTTCTTATTTATTCTGTAGTTATTGGGTGATAATTCTACATTGATATAACACTTGGATTATATGGTTAAAAAGGATTAAATAGCTCTATTACTGATTCACCCCCCCTCTCAGTAATCCAACAATTGGTATCAGAGAAGGTTCTTTCATAAATCAGTTTAACCCTTGAAAGGTAGATCATGGAGAGAAACAACTTGTATAAAAATGGAATACCACAGTTCAATGGACAAAAGTATGCATTTTGGAGCGTAAGGATGAAAACACATATACAAGCACAAGGATTTGACATTTGGCAATCAATTGTAGATGGATACACATCACCAACAGTTCCGCCAACAAATGACAAAGCAATGAAACTTGGTCAGAATAATTCCAAAGAAAAAAATGCACTTCTGAATTGTCTTAGTGAAACAATATTCACCAAAGTTGCACATTGTAAATCCACTAAAGAGATTTGGGACAAACTTCAAAATATTTATGAAGAAAATTCAAAAGTCAAAGCAACAAAGCTTCAAACTTACATAGGTCAGTTCAAACAACTTAAGATGAAGGAATATGAGAATATTGCAGCTTACTTTTTACGAGTTGATGAAATAGTAAATGCAATAATAGGATTGGGAGAAGAAATCAAAGAATCTGTAATTGTTCAAAAAGTACTAATATCTCTTCCTATGAGATTTGACCCTAAGATATCAACACTAGAATAAAGATTAGATCTAACTCAATAAGCATGGATGAATTACATGGAATCTTCATAGCATACGAAATGAGAACTGAAAAGGAAAATCCAGATATAAAAGAAGCAGCCTTCAAAGCATCCAAAATGTCAAAGAAAAAGGGAAGGAAAAAAGAAGAACATAGCAGCAGCAGTGACGTCTTGGAAGATGATGAAGAAGTCGCCAACTTTGTCAAAAGACTGAACAAGGGAACCGACGATAGTTATAGAGGTAAGCTTCCTTTAATTTGTTTTAATTTTGATGGTATTGGTCATTTTGCTAACAAAATTCCTTATAAGAAAAAGAGAAATGATGAAGATTACTCAAAAGGAAAACAAACATATAAAGGCAAAAGAACCACAAAGAAAGTTTTCAAGAAAAGCTTATGCACCAAAGAAGACATCTCATCATCAGATGAAGATGAAGTGAGTGACAGTGAGACAGAAAGAGTTCTATTCATGGTAGTATAAGACTCTAATAAAGAAGTCTCTGAAGAAGAATATGAAGAAGTCGAAGAAGAAATTGAAGAGGCAGAAGTTGACTACCGAGAGGAATTGATGTGTGCCATAGAAGTTATCAGAAGAGAAAATAAGAAAAACAAGAAACTACAAGAAAAACTAGACAAGAAAGAAGACACTCAAGAACTAGAACAAATGATCACAAATTTGAAGGTTCAAATAAAAGAAGATAAAACAATTGAAGAAGCACTCAAAGAACAATTACAAGAAAAAGACAAGATCATTGGAAATTTGGAAGCAGAGATTGTCACATTAAGAAAGGATCTTCAAAAGTAAAATATGCAGAAAAACTCAAAAGTTTTGGATGACATTATCAGTGGTCAAAAATCTCATCATGACAAGTCCGGACTTGGATACAATCAGACAGAAAAAGGATCAATCTCCAAAACAACAGAGCAAGAAACATATCCAAAAAGATTTGCAGAAACAATCAAGGGGGATAGGAAGATCTATAAGGAATATTACAGGGACACTCCTCTATCGAGAAGATTCAGATTTCATAATCAACAACTGACAGATAGGACTCAGGAAGAAGAAGAATTCATAAGAGTACCTCCTTTTAGAAGATATTCAACTCCAAGGTATCAAACTATTTTTTTTGGTTTATGTTATGCATGTAATAATTTTGGACATAAAGCTGTGAATTGCAGAGCTAACAACGGGAACAAAAAAAACTCTAAAAGTCATACACAAAGGGGTTATCCAAGAAGGCCTAGTGAAACACAGAGAAGAAGTTACAATAGGTTTGAATATTTGAGCACTGAAGTGGAATGATACAAATGTAACAATTTTGTACACATGGCCAAAGATTGAAGAATGACAGTCCCTCCTAGAGAACCACAACAAAATAACAACAATCACAGACAGGAACCTCATAAAAGGACATGGATAAGAAATCAGGATTAGTATAGCAATGAAGAATTCACACTTGCTCTACAAGCTAAGCAGAAGAAACATGGTTGGTATGTTGACAGTGGGTGTTCAAAACATATGACAGATGATAGACACAAGTTTCTTACATTACTAAAGGAAAGAGATGGATTAGTCTCCTTCAGAAATGATGATTCAACCAAAATAATTGGAAAAGGCACAGTCAGAATTGGGAACAAGAATATAAAGGCATAACATGTTCTACTAGTAGAAGATATGAAACATAATCTTCTAAGTGTGAGTCAAATGTGTGACCAAGTTCATAAAGTTACTTTCAATTCACAAAAGTGTGAGATAGGAAAATAAGGTTCAAGAAAATTGATTGCTACAACTGCGAGAACTTCAAGCAACATATATGTGTTAAGTGAAATTGAAAATGAAAAGTGTTGTCTAGGAAAGGAAGATGAAAGTTGGCTATGGCACAAAAGAATGG
>JASDQU011175081.1:5385-16874 GCA_032191745.1 Picea mariana
AGATATGCTGATTCTTTTGAAAGTGATTTTGCTTTCTTATTGAGATAAAGAAGATCTACTACATTAGATGATATGATGACTGATGCCATAGAGTTCGAAGTGAATCTAATGGATTCAAGGAAGATAAAAGGTAACTCTAGTAGGGACATGAACAAAACTCAATACAAGGCCCAACCTTCAACCTCACAAACCTCAGAAGAAAGGTTTGAAATGATGATGAGAACCATGGAGAGAATGATGAAAAGAATGGCCCTGGATAATAGGCCTAACCCCAAAGAATAGGCTGATGCTACACCTAGAAATACGAGGAGACCAGCAATCCCGCAAATTATACAAAGAGAACAAATAAATCAGGGGAATTAGGAAAATCAAGCAGATACGAGAAATCAAGGAAATCAAGGAAATCAGGCGAATCTAGGGAACCAAGGGAATCAAGGGGATCAACAAACAAGACCTCCTTTTCAAAATAATTATGTAAATGAGAATTATGATGGATATTTTGAATACACCATGAATTGTTGTGATGATAAATAAACACAGGTGTTTTTAACCAAAGAATAACATGACCAGTTCATGGATGCGAGTGAGATATTTTTGCAAGATGAGGAGGAAAGGTTATCAATAGAAATGGAATATTACCAAGATGGATTGCAAGATGTTATCATGCAATTCTAGAGACAATAAAATATTCGAAATCATAGAGTCCCTGAGAACCCTTCAAAAGGAAACCCTCCAAAGGGAAACCCTACCAAAGAAGCTCAGAGTAACATACCCTCTTTAAGTCATCCCAAAATGGATTATGCTACAAAGGATTCTGTTGCAAAAGGAACTGTATACAAAGGAAAGAAGAAAGAAGAGCCCCAGAAGAAAATATTATAAGCAAGGAAAGAAATGGTCACCAAAGAGGTAGAGAAGACCTCATCCTCCTTTAATTTCGAACGTGAGATGGCCAAGATCAAAATTTATGTACCATTTAATGAATTAATCAAGAATAATGAATATAGAAATCAGATCATCAAGATTCTTAAGATGGAACAAACATCTGATACCCTAAACATACAAGATGATCACCCAACCATCTTATTTGGACCAAGAGTAGAAGAAAATAGTGATAATGAAGAAGTTCCCCCTTTTTATGTCAGCTTGAAAATTCATGACATGACTCGTCACAATGCCATGTTGGATTCAGGAGCATCTCATAACCTAATGCCCATGGTGGTCATGGACCAACTAGGCCTAGACTTCACAAGGCCTTACAAAGACCTGTTCTCTTTTGATTCCAGGAAGGTGAAGTGCCTAGGTCTTATTAAATATCTAGTGGTATCTTTGGCACAAATACCAACAAAGAATATTGTTATGAATGTAGTGGTTGTTGACATCCCTCCCAAGTTTGGCATGTTGTTGTCAAGATATTGGGATGCAAAATTAAAGGGAATCCTCTAGATGGACAAGTCATATGCCGCCATCCCTATTTTTTGTCAAGACAGAAGGTTGTATAGAGCAGTCTTTCTCAAATACATGTTCAACAACAAGTCATAGCCAAGTAATCACCCCATATACTCTGTGGAAACTGAGTTGGGATCTTCCATTTTCTTCAATGACACGTGTTTCGAAGAGAAAGAACCAGAAAGTGGCATGGCTGACAAAGAGAGATCTGATCAATAGTTTGAGGAGAATTAAGAGCAGTAGGATGAAGTAAAAAATCAGATATGGAAGATGAGCTTTGATGGGGCAGCCTGCGGAGAGAGAGAAGGGGTTGGCATTTGGATCAATCACCCCAAAGGATATTCGAAATTATTTTCTTATAAACTTGTTTTTGAGTGCACAAATAACATGACAGAATATGAAGCATTAATATTAGGGTTGAAGGTTTTGAAAGAATTGGGTGCCAAAAGAATTATTGTCCATGGAGACTCTGGGCTAATTATCAATCAAATCAAATACATATACCAAGAAAATCAACCCATACCGAGGGCTTATAGAAACTTAGTGCTATATCTCCTTGAGAAATTTCCAGAATATAATCTTTCAAGAATTCCAAGAGAACAAAATCAGATTGCTGACACCTTGGCTGCTTCACCAACAGTTTTCAAAGTTCCAATCTTCCCTGAAAAAAATACAAGGTTGAAGTCAAGTAAAGGCCAACAATACCAGATAATATGAAGTACTGGAAAGCTTTTGAAGATGACAAACAAATATAAAGCTTCCTCAAGATGGATAATGAATTTGAGAATTTAAACATTGATGATGAATATTGTGATGATGAAGTGGAGGCAACTATTTTCACAAAGGAGGGGTATTTCAACAATCAAATTGTAGGCAGATATATCATTCAGCTAAAGAGAAACATCATTCCCAAAGGTCTGGTCCCATTGAAAAAACTCTTTGATAATAATGATGTGGCCAGAAGTCCAAAGATTACAGTAAATGAAGGATATGTGGAAGATTGCAATATTGGGACTCCAAAGGATCCAAAGATAATTAAGTTGTCCAGAACACTAAGACCTGAAGTCAAGGAGAAATATATCAAATTGATGAAAGAGTTCCCTGCTGTTTTCTCCTGGAGCTATGATGATTTGAAATTGTATGACACCAGTATAATTCAGCATGTTATCCCAATAAAAGAAGATCATAAACCTTTCAAACAAAAATTAAGAAGGATAAATCCTTTACTGTTGCCTTTGATCGAGAAAGAAGTAAAGAAACTATTTGAGGACAAAATCATAGTGTCCCTGAGATTGTCTAAATGGGTGGAAAATCTGGTGCCAGTCAGAAAAAAGAGTGGAGAAATCAGGTTGTGTGTGGATTTCAGAAATCTGAACAAAGTATCTTTAAAGGAAAACTATCCACTACCTAATATGGATCATATTTTACAGAAGGTGGTAGGTTCTCAAAAAATGTCAATGTTAGATGGCTTCTCTGGGTACAATCAGGTTATGGTGCACCCTGATGATTAGGAAAAGACGACATTTACCACGCCATGGGGAACATTCATGTATGCCAAGATGCCCTTTGGGCTTATGAATGCAGGGGCAACATTTGAAAGAGCTATGGACATAGATTTTTCTGATGAAAAAGAAAAATTCATTATTATTTACCTTGATGACATCATTGTCTATTCTGCCTTGGATGAGGAACACCTCAAGCATCTTTGAAGGGCATTTCAAAAATGTAGAAAATTTGGGATCTCGTTGAATCATAAGAATTCAAATTTGTCCATGGAAGAAGGAAAGTTGTTGGGTCACATTATTTCAAAAGAAGGGATAAAGGTAGACCCCAACAAAGTTGAAGGGATCTTAAAAATTGGCATTCCTAGAAGTAAAAAGGAGGTACAATATTTCTTGGGAAAAGTGAAGTTTCTAAGAAGGTTTATCCCAAATTTGGTCGAAATCATAAAGTATATCACCAACATGCTCAAGAAAGGGAATGAAATAAAATGGACCCCTGATGCCAGAAAATCCTTTGAAGAAATTAAAGTGGCATTAACCAAGGCTCTAGTACTGGCCAACCCAAACTTTGATAAGGACTTCATATTATTCTCTTTTGGCTCAGAGCACACAATCATTGGTGTTTTATTTCAGAAAGATGAGCAGAATTATGAGAAGCCCATAGCATATTATAGCAAGACATTGAGGGATGCCCCTTTAAAATATGATATCATGGAGAAGCAAGCATATGCACTAGTCATGGCCTTGAAAGAATTAAGATTTTACATCTTGCATTCTCATACAACTGCTTATGTACCCAATAACTCTGTGAAAGACATCTTGACCCAACTTGATCTTGAAGGAAAGAGGGGTAAATGGATAGCAGTGTTGTTAGAATATGACCCTGAGATAAAACCTACCAATTTGATCAAGGGACAGGGGATTACGAAGTTGATGGCCCAAACCAATTGTGAACTCCTAGGAATAAACTTCATTGCAGACCTATTGGAAGGTGCAGAAGAAGAGAGAATTCCTCAAATATCGTAGAAATTTCTTGATTCCACATGGTATGCAAACATCATCTTTGTGTTAAAAAATTTGTAGGATCCTTCTGAATTTAGTAAAACAAAGGCCAGATTCTTGAAACTGAAGGCATCAAAGTTTTGCGTAGTAAATGAATCTCTATAATGGAAAGATCTGGGGGGAATCTTTTTTAGATGTTTGCTGGAAGAAGAAGAAGAAAAGACCATCAGAGAGTTCCATAAGGGTGACTGTGGGGGTCATCATTATTGGAAGAAAACTGTGCATAAGATTTTGAGGGATGGGTTCTATTGTCCTAGCATTTTTGCTGATGTCTATAAAGAGGTTTCAAAATTCCATGAATGCCAGATTTTTTAAGGAAAAGGAAAATTCCAGCCTCTGCCTTTGAAACCCATTTCTGTGGAAGATCCTTTTAGACAGTGGGGCCTTGATTTTATAGGGGAAATAAATCCACAATCCTCAACCCAAAATAAGTGGATTCTGACAGCAACAAATTATTTCATTAAGTGGATTGAGGCAGTTCCCACTAGGCAGGCAACAAATGATGTTATCATCCGAATTTTAGAAGAGAATATTCTTTCCAGGTTCGGATGCCTGACCAAGATCATAACAGACAATGCAGCAACTTCAAGTCCAAGAAAATAGAAAAATTATGCAATGATTACAATATCACCCTTGGTCATTCTACATCATACTGTTGGGATCTAAATATGTCTAAAAACAACCTTAGTTTAACATTAATTTATCAACCCGAGGATTTATCTTTTATCTCAAACAATATCGGCAAAGTCTATGCAGATAGATTATAGAGGATAAAATCGTGTAGCGAAAGCAGATCTGAGTTTGTCAACAATCAAGTTCCTCAAACATTCTTTAAAGGTTCTAGGGATTGAAATCTAAATCTATGCAAAAGTAAAAGAACTAGTTAATCTATTGAATTCATTCTAAGAGAAGTAATTGAATCTAGATAAAGACTTGCAGGGAATTGCTATCATTATGAATCAGAATTGCTGAAAAGAAAATGGTGAATTACTCCATCTATGGAAAGGAACAAAGACTGTAATCTAATTGAAAAGAGACGACAATCATATTTCTATTGAAAGGAACAACAACTATATTCTGGCGGAAAGGAACAACAAATGTAAACTAATGAAAGGAACAACAAATGTAAACTTATGAAAGGAACAACAAATGTGAACTTATGAGGAACCTTCACGCATCGAATCTCGATAATGGGAATTGGAACAACAATCATTCAATACTTCAGGGAATATCTATTTCTTGCAACTAACATGGAACCATCAACACACTTATGCGTTTGTTAACTACTATAAAAGAGAATTGAATCACAAGACAGAATTTGAGATGATAAAATTATAGATCGAACAGTAGCTCCTTCATACTGGGCCCTCGGTCCGTAGAAGCACTGTTATTGAAAACTTAGTATATAAAAATGGAAAAATTTCTCGAGGCTTCTATTGATTTCATAGATGGTACAACATTTCTACAAAAACTGCTAACGCATAGCAATTCTATATTCTCTATTCTTGAGTGAAAAATATCTCCCTCTTCAAGATCTATTTACCCCTTACATGTTAAAATAATTTGGGTAAATTAAGCTATCTAGAGGATCGAGAGATCCTCAGGATTGCTTTACTGTTACATTGAGTAACTCAATTATCTTTAAAAATGCTTTGCGCCATAAAGTCTTCAACCTCCAATAGCTTGTGCATCTTCAAGATTCCCCTTGCTATCTTGTGTTCAACAATATTTAACCAATCCTGCAATAAAACCAAACAATTCCAATCATATTTAGAATCTATGTAATCTAATCTCCAACAATCAATGCTAAAGGGTATATTGTTTATTTTCTATTCCATTTTCTTCTAAATAACCGAAAAGTCAATCAAAATAATATCATGAAATGTGGGAAAAAGGAAGATATTTATACCCTTTTCATAACCTAACATACCCCCCATCTTACCTTCTTGCATGTCCTCATGCAAGCTGAGACTTTACATGTAAAGAAGTAATGCTGTAAGATGGGAAGGTTGGTTCACCAAGCCTTATGAACCCATTGCTTCTTTTGAGTTCTCCAAAAGCAACATCTTCCCTTTTCTTGTTAATTTGATAATCTTTTTGGTAACTTTCTGGAGGGAACCATATGATAGGGGGATTATATCTGCACCCAATCCAAGCAGGTCCTTCCTCTTGGAGAAATCTAGAATACCTCTCTTTTCTGAAGGTAGCTGCAAAGAAATTTCTATACACAAAGGGATCCCTACTCTTTACTTCACTGGAGGAGGCATCCCATCTCAATTTAAAAGCAACAAGAGATTCCTCCTTAAGCTCCCTAAAGCGAGTGATACCTGAACGTATGACCTGGAGATGGATGGGGGCCAAGGATTCTACGACCCCTTTCCTTTTCATAAAATTTTTATGTCACATAATGGCTGGAAAGGACTTTGGAGGCTCCCCCCTAACCCAGAGATCTAGCCCAACTTCCCTTTTTAGGAAGGTTTATGAGCCTTACCCCATCTGACTTGATTCTGAGTGAATGACAAAAATGCCTAAAACTGTATATCACCTATGAATGGGCCAGGGTTATCTTCCCTGTTGTCTTCCAAAATGAGATTATGAAAGTATAATTCACACAAAAAGTGTTGTACCTTTTCATCCTTCTCTCTGAAACATGAAATAAACTCAGGTACAGTGGAAAAAGAAATAGGTTTTCCTTCTCTGATGGCCTTCACTCTCAATAAAAAATATCGTTCCAATAAGAATAACCTGTAATTGGTGGCAGGAGCTCTGCAATTAATAGAATCAGAGTAGACATCACATATTTCCTTGATTTTCTCCAAAGATTTTTCCAATTGGGTTTGCACCTTTTTGATATTCTCTTGGGCTCTGGTGAGCGCAGCATAGGTCTCACCCTATTTTTCTATCATGTCCTTCAATTCTTTAACAATCCTTTGATATTCAGTCCTAGTTACCATTCCATGTTGGTGTTGGACCAATGCTTGTTGAGCTTGTGTAAGTTCAGCTTTTAGTCTATCGATGGTAACACTCTGTTCTTGAGATTGAGATGCTTGGTATTCTTCCATAGAACTCATCTCTTCCTAGGATTGAGTTAATTCTTGCTGGACTTGTGTAAGTTCTGCTTCCAACCTATCCACAATAATACTTTGTTTTTGGGAAAGGAGTGCTTGGTGTTCTTCCATAGTCAACAACTCACTTCTTTTTTGAATCAGGGTTTGTTGAGACTGCATCAATTCCTCCTCCAATCTCCTGATGGTAGCATTCTTCTCAAGGAGCTGAGATGTCTGCACCTCAGCATTAATTTCTTTTGTAGCTATCATATTTTCCTTTGTCTCTAGAGGAGGTGATTCCTCATTCTGGGCTATTGTTTCTTCTACTACTATTTATTTAGGGTTTGTCTGTATCCCTACAGAATTTGTACTGACTGCTTCTTTAGGAAGAGGGTTTCTTCCTTGTACTTTGGCCCTTTTGTTCTTCTTTCTTTTGTGGGATTTATCTATCTGTTCTAATTGTTTCCTCAATTCCTTAATAATTTCCTTGAGTTTAACTACCTTCTTATTTAATACTTCAACCTTCTTAGCCTTTTTCTTCAATAGTTTATTTTCTTTTTTTAACTTTCTAATTTTCTTATGGCTTTTGGCTGATTATTGTTTATGGGAGGTATCAAGGCCTTCTTCATTCTAGTTAGCAGATGGTTGTTCCTCTGTTCCTTCCAATTGTTTTGTCTGTCCAAGAGGGCTTCTTTTTTCGAAATGGGGTTCTTCCTGTGCTCTGTCCTCAAGAAAAGACATTTCAATATCAGAAAAATCTTCAACTAGTTTTCAAGAGGAGGGTTGTTCTGGGTGTATTTCTAGATTATTTGTGCCCCTGTCAAGTGAGGTTCCAAAGCTTCCCAAAACCTGGGATATTTCTACTCATAACTCTTCATAAATTGTTCTGTCAGATGTGACAATGTCAATTGGGTGTCTTCCTGATCATTCCTCTGTGAGGTCTGTTCTTCTTGCCTAATTCCTTGAGCATTCTCATGTGGAGACTGTTCTGTAGAGTTCTGAAGTTCTTCAGGCTGTTTGGTTGTATCCTGAATTGCTTCAGTTGTTTCTTGAATTCATTTGCTTCTTCTCCTTGTCTGAATGATGGTTGTAGGGGCAGTTGTTGCTCTCTTCCTCTTTTTTGTCAATGCTTGTGTTTGTATGGTCTGGGTATTTTTGATTTGAGCAAGATCTACCTCAGCTTCAGTTTGAAGAGATGGGATTTCCCTTTGGGTAGTATTCTCCTCTGCTTGTCTATCTTCGATTTCCTGTGGTGGTTCTTCATGGCATAATTCAAGTTTATCTAGTTGTGGAGGTCTATTGTCCTCAATCAGGTTATCCCAGGTCAATTGAATTTAACTCAGTGCCTTAATTGTTATCATTTTAACTAATCTATGGTGGTTGATAACAGTAACAGGGTCCTTGGATTTTTTTGTTCTCAGAGCAACCTCATGTAATATGGCATTCAGAAAGAAAGGTAGATTAAGTACTAACTGTTGTTTTAAAGCTTCCAACAATTTGAGGTGGTGAGGTCGAATTATGTCATATCGTCCATCACAAGTGATGTACCATTGAATTACCCCTGCAAGTTCCTTCCATGGTTCTCTGAGGGTACTGGGGTTGAGTCCTTTTCCTTTCTTATCCAATTCTTCCCCAAGGTGTATGAAGGTTTCCACAGCTTCCTTCAATGTTATGTATCATCCTGTCCACTGAATTCCCATATTAGGGAGGCCTGTGACCTCTGCTAATATTTTTGAGGTGACTGAGAATTTTATGCCCCGCACCATAGATTTTTCCCCCTGTAGATTTTGAAATAATTCAAGCATGACATTCGTGTCATATCCTTGCAGTCAGTTGAAGTACTCTGTCCACCCTAGCTGATGTAGGATGCCTCTCTCTTGCTTTGTAAGCTTTAATAAAGAAGGTTCCCTGTGCACACCTCTGTCACCCATTTTGTGAGATAATATGGACGACTATCGTTCCTGTTAGTAGAGGTGGTTAGACTAGCTTTGGAGGAAAAATTACCAAGAGTAGAAACTATCAGAGACAACAAATGTATCTAAATGAAGGTATTTATTACAATCATTACTATCTGCATCGAGAAGTGTGTCGAGTGTCCACTCCCCTTATTAATAGAAAGGTCGACCTCGACCGTCAACATAGGGAAGAGTAATGATTGTAGTTATTGGTGGAAAAAAGTAATGATTGTATGGTGGCCGCCAATGGGGATTAATGATTTATGTTTGAACAACATATTTAACGGTAATCATTAAATGTTAATCCGTGTTTGTGGAATTTGAAAATACCAATACCTAAAATAATGCGTTAAGGATACATGCTCCGAATAAATTAAATCTTGTTCAGTTAAATAATATCCCACATATCATAATGTTGTTGATTTTTTGTGTTATTGAATACAACCGAAACGATAGCCTCGTGATTGAGTGAAGGAAATCTAGAGAGACGTAGAAACTTGGTGTGTTAAGGTAACTTCCATACCACAGGCGGAGCTATTGTTGCCAGCAAGCATCCATAGCCTCGACAAGGTTTCCTTTTAACCCAAAGATGAGCTTGTATCCTTGATACTTGTTGGAATTGTCTTTTCCAAAAAGATCATTATCCTGGTTTGGTAGCCATAATGATAATGCCACTCACTAGATTGTAACTTAAGTGAACAAGCTGACTCATGATGAGACCTCTTGTCCTTTGAAAAAAAGAGAATGTCAAAGGCCATTTCCCTAGTGTGGTAGCCATAGTGGGAATGTCACTTAGTTTATTATATTATGATCGTGGTAGGTTGGCTCGTGATGAGACCCCCTATTCTTTATGGAAAAAAAAAGGAATTCTATTGATTTATTATATTATTGTATGAAGGGAGGCTCATATAATCCTTAAGAGTAATGGATGGCGTAAAGAAGTGTAAGGATGCCAAGTAAAAGTGTGTCGCATATTCTTTATTAGTTATAAACACGAGGTATCATTTAAGTGTAATATATAAGGGAAAAGAAATGAATTATGGTGGTTACAGATTATGAAAAAGGTTTAAGATATTTTGAAGGAAGTGATCCAAAAAACAATTTGATAAGGTATGTGAGATAGTCCACAAAATAATGATGGATTGTTAGAAATAATGCTGATGAAAAATTATTTTGGTGAAATTTGTACCGCAAAAGAAAGGTTTAGTGTTTTATCAGCAAGGAAGGAACGACAAAATGAACAATAGGTGTACAAAAAAAGAGTAGCAATTGTTCCATTCAAAGGAATAGTAGGCATGCAAAAGGAACATCAATTGTTCCATTCAAAGGAACAACAGGTGTGCAAAAGGAACAACAATTGTTCCGTTCAAAGGAACAACGGGCGCACAAAAGGAACAACAATTGTTCCGTTCAAACCATCTAAATTTGTAGAAACCTGGTATGTATTTTGTTTGAATTCAAGGTTGATTCCTCATCAACTAAGTTCATTTATGAGTTGGTTTATTTCAAAATTAAGTAATGGATGGTTTGTTAATGTTATAAATTTCATTATAGTTGCCCAATTACTGTTGCTAAATCAAGACATATTCATTTGTCTGCAGAAGACAGGGTATGGGTAACGAGATGAAGCGAGAGTTTGGAACAGAAAAGGGTGTTAATTGAGTTCATCATGGTTATCCTCCCTAGTTTTGATTTTCTGGAATGAATGTTGAAAATAAATAAAAAAACTAAACAAAATTATATACAGTCTCAGCAGATTTCAATATTTATGGAGTTGGGGTGGCTGGATTACCTTCCGAACCAGTCAAACTTTGAACGGTAGGGTCCTTACTTACCTCTTGGTAGAAAGATTCTTTTGACGATGACCGATGATAGAGTCGTAGCCGGTGTCCATTGACCCGAAATGGATATCCGGACCCATCGATGGTGCTTAATGTAACTATGCCATTATCATGGACTTCACTGATTTCGTATGGTCCTAGCCACCATGTCTGTAATTTTCCCAGAATATCCTAAAATATGGAATCATAGACGAGTGCCTAGCCTCCTTTTTTAAATAGTTTTTTTTTTATATGCTTATCATGCCAAGTCGATCTCTGTTGCTGAATAACGATTGTGCACTCTACAGTCATCCAATTTGTTGAGTTGTTGAAGGTGCTATTTATGTGCTTTTGTAATATCCAGTCTGATTTCCTGGGCCATCCTTAGAGTCTTGATTTCAAACTCGATTGGGAAGATGGGTTCCTTGCCATAGACTACATGGTAAGGAGAGTAGCTAGTGGTATTACGCCATGTTTTGCGGTAAGCCCATAAGGAGTTTGGGAGCTCAGAAGCCTAATTCTATCTGTTTGTTGAGATAGTATTTGTTAGGATTGCCTCTAGGACTTTGTTGGTGCTTTCGACTTGCCCATTTTCTTGTGGATGATACAGAGAAGTAATTATGTTTTTGATATGATAATTATCCAGGGTGGTGGTGA
>JASDQU011175083.1:0-24148 GCA_032191745.1 Picea mariana
ACACGAGAGAAAACAGTCTATTCATGAAAAAAGAGAAGACGGAGAGAAATAGAGGTCAAAAAGCACAGAGCGAGTTCACAGAGGTCACAGAGACCATTCGAACCCAGAAAATGTTTGAAATTCACCACCATGGCACCGCCCAAGCAAGCATAAGCGAGCCAGACCACCAGGAAAACCAGAATGCAGACCAGGTCGTGAGTATAGGTGGAAGAAGGTGAACAGCAGCCACCGTAGATCGTCAATGTCGATGAAATCCCATCTCCAGAACTAGCACCAGTGCACCCTACACCTATACTGGAAGAAATCCAGTAGCCAGTGGCAGAGGGCACAAGCATGAGCATATCGATAGAAGTACAGGAGCAGTTGAACCAGGACACAGAAACCCTGAAGGAGGTGCAACCAGAGAGCACCGAACCAGCTCCAAAAGTCAATGGAAGGAAGTCGAATATAGATGCAGCAATCGAGCCAGATGAGTCTCAAATGACCATATCATACCACCCACCAGAAGGAATGGTCGAATATATCACGAGTTAGCCAGAATGGCATACTGAGGAACAACTGAAATTTGTTGGAACATCGACCCAGCCACCACCGTCAAAGAAAGACAAGATATAGATACCCAGGTTACCTCGCAAGAAATCTGTAGCAGAAATCATTCTACCACGCATACCAGCTAGGGTACAGGTAGGACCAGACCTACTGGGTCATATAAGGAAGCTCAAATACTCAGACCATGATGTCGCAGACGAAGACATGTTTCTGGAACTTGCAAAGAGAGTGTACATGGAGAGTGTGGGCACAAATCCGTTTGGGGAATTGATTGATCATCCACTCCAATGGGAAATAGGGTTGGAGAAGACAGGAATTTTAGGTCTAGTGGACTTACACATTTTGGCAGGGGTTAGCATGCAACCGCATGTGTCAAACAGTTTCTAGCAGTCACACATGGCGGGGAC
Organism: Picea mariana; assembly: GCA_032191745.1. Classification (NCBI taxonomy): domain Eukaryota; kingdom Viridiplantae; phylum Streptophyta; class Pinopsida; order Pinales; family Pinaceae; genus Picea; species Picea mariana. The sequence continues at coordinate 957 of JASDQU011175083.1, forward strand.
ATATGGTTGGACAAGCTTGTGTCGATAGACATAGAGCTTATCATGAACATAACAGGATTGCCATCTCGGGGCATGCATCTTGCGTAGTTTCTAGATGACAAAACCAGGGAGAAGGTGCTAGCAGAAGAGATGAAGAAGAAGTATGGCACCGACAGGGGGACAAGAGGGATCATTATCAAGAGGATCAACGATGCCGCAACACAACTGGATGTGAAAATCTTAGCCTGCAAGATGCTTAGAAAATGTCGCAGGGGGGAAGTTCCATCTAGAGTTGTTACAGTCACAGCTCAATGCACAAAAGGCACCACAATGAGTTGGGTGTCATATCTCTTGAACTTATTCATGGATGACTACAAGGATGCGCAGGATCTAGGAACAGATTTTCACTATTCATGGTTAATCACATTAATAGCCTTCATGGGATGGAAAGAGCCAAGGTAAGTACTTTTTGGTACCAGACCCAAACCAAACCAAGGAGTGAGATATTTGTTGCTCAGAGCCAGGCAAGAGGCTAGGAACAAAAAGGCAAACGGGGCCATATTTGAAGGATACCTCTGCGACCTACAGGAAGCCATCTCCAAAAGGTGGATAATAACACCAGAGGTTGTCACGCGGTATAAATACATCACCAATTTCTAGGCCACATGACATAGAATGCGGATACAGACGAGAAAGGATCCTAACCAACAATGGCTACAGATGCGCTACTGTATCACAAAGGGTGACATTGACATGGTCATCAGCGAATGGGATGATGAGTGGAAGACTCTCATCCTTACCTAGGAATTTTTAGAAAGAACAGCAGAAGAAGAGGCAGGGCAGGGAGATACCCAGCCAAAGGAAATTCAAGTTCCCAAGAGATGAAGAATGCGCCAGGGAAAACCAACACCGACAGACGAAGGGCCAATGAAGACAGGGACCCAGAATGGAAAGAAGGATAAGACGCAGTGGGTCAAGGAGAAAAAAAAATAGCCTTGGCCCATGCAGGAGACCACAGCAAGGCCCAGCCCACAGGAACTAGGGACAAACAAGAGGTCAGCCACGCATATAGGAGGTGTAAGCAAGAAATCAAAGGCACAAAGAACACCGCCAAAGTATATGATCATGGATGACGATGGAGAAATGATACCCTGAATGGTCTAGTATTATATATCTGAGGATTTTGACCATGTTGCACACCACAGGGATAGGATTGAAGAGAAATTGGCAGACATGTGGAAGCTCCTCAAGCAAATTGGGGAAGGGTAGATAGCAAGCAGCATGGGAACAGAACCATCAGCACCGCAGATGGGGGGAAGAGTGGAAGTAGAAGAACAAGATCCAGTCCATCCATTACTGCACTCGAACACAACATTCCACATCACACCCAGTATGTTGCACATGGATGAGATTGTGCGGCAGACACCCCTGAAGGACTTAAGACAAATACAACTGGTGTTGACGTGGATGCCAACTAGGGAACTACACAAGTTACAGATTAGCATAAACCATGAGGTACAGTCTCACGCACACAAAGACTTAGTTGAATTGCAACGAGCAATAGAAAAGAGGGATGCACTGGAAATATTCTATGAGCAGACTAAATTGGAGACCCGTGAGGAAAGGGAGCGCATAAAAGGATTGGAGCAGAAAGTGGAAGGAACTTACGAGAATACTCCACAGACCACGCAGAAAGATGAAATCACAGCAGAAAAAAATATTGATCAGATTGTGCATAAAATTGATCAATATCAGAAGGAGATCGAGAATCTCCGAGAAAATCTCATACCAACCACTCCACCAGCAGTGAAAGAGCAAAGGAAGTAGGAAGAAACAACGCAGTTGCAGGAAATGGGGCAACAAGTCAGCATAGCAACTGACTTGTTCGATAAAGTAGTGCATTTGTGGACTAAGCTAGAGGAGGAACATCAGGTCCAAAAGTGGGACAAGGAAGAAGAAAGGATCAATGCATCGATCCAATATCTAAAGCAGAGGCAGAAGACAATGCCATTCATTGAATGCATCAAAGGGGTGCAGGACATGAAGATATTGCAAGCAGAGCTGACTACTAAGAAAACACAGAAATAGGAGCATCAGGCTCAAGTCGAACCGTTGCAGGAGTGGGTATCATAAGTCTTGGCACAAGCAGAGGAAGCTAAGGCACAGATAGCACAAACCCAGGTAGAGTGCGTGGAATTCATCAATGAAAAAATTGTTGTCCATATAGTGGACACACTCAAGGAGAAGACTACGCAGGTGTAGACACAGGCAGCAGAGCTCAAGGAAAAGGTCCAGGTGATCACCAAGGAGATCAAGGAATCACACAAATTTTAGGTGGCTTGGGATGAGCCACATTTCAGTGTTGGGGGCCTGTTGGAGGCAATCCAAAGGCCAAAGTGGAAAAGCAAGGGGTTTTTGGGAAATAAAGCATGTACGAGCAAAGAGACAGCTAGAAGGAAACACAGCACTCATGCATGCAAGTAAAACAACAATTGGAAGGAGGAACAGCACGCACGCATGGGAGGAATAACTAACGAAGGTAGGGTTAGGTTTTTGGTAAGGTATTGTAATGGATGAAGAGCCAGAAATGTATAAATATAGATATCGAGGTATTATGGAGGGTTCTGGTTGTTGTTGTAGTGACGCATGAGTTGATGCGATATGTGATATTTTGTTGTATAATCCATTTTTGTATAAGTTGTTGAGATAGAGAGGATGAGGGAAAGTAGAACTTGAGAGTTAGATCAAGGGCTAGGGATCCTGGTGCAATCTAGTCTGCCTCATATAGATCTTACCCAACTGAGAAGAGTTGTAAGCGCACGGTGTTGTGGATGCGGAAATAATATAATAAAAGAGCTAAGAGCCAAATCTTTGTGGATGTAGCCCCAAGAGGGGGTGAATCACGGTAACATCTGTGTTATGTGATGAATGCTTGCATATCTTTATTGTCAAGTCAGCAGTTATTATTATGTTGAATGAATGAGTTGTTATATTTCCTACTTATTCATCAATAACAAGTTTATTGTGCTTACAAGTCATAATAAATGGTTCAAAATATAGCTCGCTTATCTCACACTCAATCCTAGGCTGTAAACACCTGAGTCTTACAGCCACTTGTTGAGCACTCAACACACCCTAAAAATCCTATGTCAAATTTTACTTTCTTGGGTACCACTTGATCTTTTGCACTGTCTAATTCGACTTCAATATGAAAAAATGTTGCCTTCACTTATCATTTTTTTTATCATTTAAATTCCTTAAAGGTTTTCTTGAACATGTGAAAACATATAACTCAAAAGACAAAAATTTAATTAAAGAATTGACAGTCAAAAATTTTCCCGACGTGCTTAAGTAATTCGGAATTGAAAATTATTAAGCGTGAAAGAAAACCACTCGAGAGAACAGAGCTAATCGAACGTCGATCTTCGTCGATGTCGGTAGATGGGAGTTTTCTTTCACGACAAGAATCACCAAGAGTATCGTCGATGACCAATCCCTTTGGCTTCGGAAAAAGGCTAAAGGAGTAAGCGTTGACGAAGGAAGAAAAGAATCGTCGATAGATGATCCCCAAAACTATCAGCATTGGCAATTTTTGAGAAGGTAGGTCCGTAAAAGGGGAGTGACAAGTTTATTCCCCCCGACTGCCGACCCTGATACTTTTCGGCATCGACAGTCCCAGGTTTATTTTGACACATGCATCTTGTTGAAGACCCTAACTCTGATCAAGATACACGATCAAACCACCTTCCCCCACCTATCATGTGTCGTTGACAAAGTAGTTAAACATACGATCAAGTTTTCCCTTGAATCATTAGCAATTCCTGCTGCCCGAGTTGCACCCCGAGTCAATTTTTCCATGTCAGCAACGTACGACGAAATCAATCGGCGTCAAAAGTTCTAAATAGGAGGATGCCAACGAAACATTCACCACGCATCGTCAATCCCTGACCTACCCACTCAGAAAACAACACGATGAACATTTGAACCTATTGATACCACGCACCACCCTCTGTGCCTTCATTGTCAACCCACGATGAATTAAATTGTAGATATTTGGCGATAGATTTGTTTGAATTCCACTCACCACCCATATTAATTGGTTGATACGAATGGTAAGAGATTTCCCATAAAATTCTTGGGAGCCATTGTAAACAAGATTATTCTGCATGCAAAGAAGTTCAGGTCAGAGAGAGGAGCGAGACAAAAAATTCAGAAGAAGCCTCCAAGATCTCATGAGTATTAAAACACAGAGTTTAGCAAGCGTTGTAGGTATGTACTAGTCTGGATTTTTTTGTGTTTTCACCTCACATATACATTATGATCCAATATTCCTCTTTAGGTTGTCCCTAAAGGATTGTTTCATTTGCAAGAACAATGCCACCAAGAAAACCAAACTCCAGAAAATCTCCAAGAGCGTCGAAGCTAAAGGAACTAGATGTGGGAGAAATTTCTTCCCCAGTGGTCATAAAACAGTTAGAATTCACTTCAAAGTTGGAACCAGTCATCGGTACATCCACTAAGAATATTTTCACTTAGCCTTCATCCTTTGGAGACACAGAGGTAATCATTGGGACCAAGGCAGTATTCCCACACTCGGAAGAAATTTTCAAGAAAATCAAGTGGGAGGAATTCCCCGAATATTCCCCGCACAGTGACCCCGACATGAGAAATATCGATGACAAAGTTTTCCCCAATATCCGAAGAGCATACCTACACATGGTAGTGATCAGAACTCCATTTTTCCCCTGCATTTAACTCCTGAAGTGGCTTATTGACCACACGGACACTCAAAGTTTTTTTATTAATGACGAAAATGGCGAGTGTGTCGGGGTTTTCCTTCCAGTGGAGATACAGAATTACCACAAGCTCAGAGAGATGGAGGAGCGACTGAACACTGATTTTGTTGTGATCTTCTATCAGAAACACGACACTAGCAAGGTGATGGCTTCATGGTGGAGAGAGGACAAAATGTTCATCAATCGAACCTCAGGCTGGTACCCAACGGCCAACCTAAGGGAGCCATATATCTATCTAATGGCCCTCCTCTAACGGTTGCATGGGGAGAAACATTGATCTAGGTTTTCAGAGGCTTGTATGCCTCTAGATTATACTATATCCATTTCTTGAATATGTTTTAACTGGGGTGCCATCATCTCCAAACAACTGAGAACTTGCATACAACGGGCTCAAACACCGAAAGAAGGAGAGACTCCATCTTTCCACATGGAATCTTATCTATTGGATGTCACATGTTCCATAAATGCCTTTACCGGAATGAACTTGTGTTGGCACACCTCAGAACTCTTGGTCCATGTATATTTTAGCATCTTGTGGGAGAACAGGTACAAGAAATCCTACTCTCTCATCTGCGATCAATCTATCGCACGTGTTCATTTTCTATTGTTCAAGAAAGAGGGCCCAAGACTGTTGGATGTGAACAAAAAGATGATATCAAAATTTGGACACTAGTACCTAGATGAGTGCGATACCTACATCAGGGTTTTTAGAGCCACCGGAGCACCACACCTCTTACCTGTGTATGTCCCCGATTGACTAGTAGTAGGGGAAATCTATTATCAGACCATCCTGCAAGGTTACAATGCTACATTGGTAAGAGATAAGAAGTGGGAATTCATACGTTATGGATTTCATATAGGTTTCTACATGGTAAAGGCCACCGCTCAAGACAAGTAAGAAGGGTTAAACCAGTTGGATTTTTTATTCCAGACTAGTCGTTTTCTCAAGCACGATCCAAAGGGTCTAGTCCTGAAGCATGCATAACAAGTATCATCCTGTTGTCCATACGTCCATGACAGGTTTGAAGATGATATCTTCACTAAAAATGCTCGAGACTGAGACGAGGTGATGGCGAGGATGGTTGACCCTAAGGCAACTAGGTTCAAGGCCATGAGTTGGGAGTAGCAAGCGACAGCCCTGGAACAATCGGCTCAAGAGGCCCTCAGGGCCAGAGAAGAAAGGATAGTATCTGAAGTAGTTGAAGCTCCCTTGATATCCCCAACGCAAGGCAAATATATTCATTTGGCACAAGATGTAAAAGAAAGAGGCCTTCTCATGTTAGAATAGGCACAATAGGTGATTTATCAGCTAAAAGATGACCCAAACCTATCAAAAATGATAGGATCACCTGTCAATAACCGGGAGAGAAGCTAGGTGGGTACAAGCGGCCCCAAATTTATAGATGTTGATGAAATTTTTGTGTTAGATGATCTTGAATTCACAATGCCACTAGCTGGATTGCCAACAGGTGTGGCGACTCAGATATAAACAGTCTGGGTATTAGTGGAAACAAGTGCTTCAAACCCCTTGAGCGAGTTTATAAAGATATATGACGATGATGAAAGACCAGAAGTATCTCTCAAGACCCCTGTGTATGTCCAAGAATAAAATGGACCTGAGAAGTCTTCTTCTCCTATTACCGGGGTCCAAACCGAGGAGGTCCCACAGAAAGAAAAAGAAGTGGAGAGTGGCCTCGACACAAAGAGGCCCAATGTGTCAGAGACCCAAGCAGACAGTCCCAAGGAAAATTCAAGATTGGGCGAGCCAAAGGAAGGAGCCCCACAAAAGGAAGTTGGTGTTTCAATGGCCGATGAACAAAAAAGTATCGAGTTTATTCCCAACACCTCTATTTCACTCAATACTCAGATCCCCGAAAAGCGACAGAAAAAGGTCGAACCTTCAGATAAAAATGAGGAAGTTCAAGAACCCAATCTTGAACAAATATATACCACCAGAAGTCTGAGAAATACACTCACATGGGGTGATTAATAGATTCCTGAACATGTGGACGAGTTAGCCGATATATATGTGATATCCTATGATTGAAAGAGGAAGGCTATTTTCCAATGGACCACCAAGAAAAGGAGGATTACATTGGATCACTCCATCCTCACCACTACAGAGGAAGATTTGATAAACACATAAAATGCCATAACATCCAAACTTATCGGCGTAGGGAGAGCGATCTGGGATGCCACCCTAGAAAGAGATAAAATGGATGAAAAGGAGTTGGTCGCCACCTTAAAATAAATGGAACATTTGTGCCATCTGGCTAAGTATTATCACAACACCACACAAGCCATGGTGTACCTAAGGAGGGAGTTCAAAGAGGCCTATGGTAGGTTCACAAATGAGCGACACCTTTTCACTGCGAATATAGTCGAGCTCCAGGAAGATACTCTCATGCCACTCGCAACATGCAAGGATATGGAGCAGTGGCACAAAAAGGCGCAGCACGCTGTGGAAAGAGTCGACTACATTGGTGCAGTCCAACAGGGCCAAGATAAAGAAGAACACAGCATTCAGGTGTTGAACAAAATCAGTCTGGATCGCATAAAGAAATCGGTCGAATATTGGGCTAAAATGTCTCAGGAACCACAACGGGAAATTCAAGAGAAGTGGGCCAAATGTGAGAAACATTGGGGTAAAATCAACAAAGCAATGAAGGATATCGGACTTCTCAAGTTTGGCATGCCCGATGACTTTGTCGACTTGCATGAAATAGTCAAATTGCACACCAAGAAAGATTCTTCATGGGCTAAAAGACTAGCGAAGGTGACCGACACAGTGTCAGGACAAGTGCAACAATTTATGGAACACCTGATCAGAGCTCGGGTTGTGCTACAGCAGTTAAGTACTAATCTGGTGAAGTATTGGGCACATGCGTTAGAGGTCAGAGAAATCTATGCGACCCCAATGGAACAGCACCAATTTCTATACGCACAAACCTGTGAGGATTTGTTCATCAGTTGGTCATAGTATGAGAAAAGTCACCCTTTCAAAGGGATGTCTTGAGTTGACTATTAGAAAATTGTTAGGAGAGAACACCACGTGGTGAATTTTGTTCACTTATCTACACTTAGCTGTTATTTTCAGTTGAATTTTATGTTATAAATAAGAGCATCAACCGATTAGTCAAGGGTCGATGGTTGTTTCAAGAAAATCTCTTTTCTGGTTTGTTAAGAATTATTTTGGAGCTACCTTTAATAGAGAAGTCCTTATGGACCAGAGACAAGGTTATATTTTCATCAAATGCATGTGTTCTTGGATGTGGAGAAGAACTATTTCCTATCTCGCTTCATGAATGGATGTTGTAGTGAGTAAGAGCTATTAAATCTATTGTTAAGTTATCTAATGCAATGTTTTACTGTTCTTTTCTTTAATGATGAAGATGAATCGTTGTGTTATTATGTGATGAATGATTAGAGTAGGTGAATTATTTTGCTTGCTATTATCTTATCGCATATGTGTTTTCTTTTTGATAATTAGTATCTCAGACAATGATTGGATGCTCACATGTTTAACATTTTAGTACTAGGCATGTGGTATACAATTGTCGTCTGCATGCTTCAGTAGCGGGTTATCCCAAGCTCGACCTCTTCTGTAGTAGTTAAAATTAATCCTGTTGTTACCAAGTTGGTTTATACCGACTTACATCTCATATCGGTCCGACCTAAGAGAAAATAAAAAAGAGAAATTCCACACTGAAGGAGACGCCTTCACAAGAAAACGTAAATCCCATCGATAAAATCGGTCGAATCACAAGATCTAGAGAACCATTCCACTATTAAACATTGTAGAGTCTAACTGGGCCTCGGTGGTGGGTTTGGTTCCTACTGTTGAATTAAATGGATTTAGGACCCATCAACAGGATTGACGTTAGAAGGAGGGCTTGAAGAATGAATGGTTGAATACATATTTCACATAGTATTTCAAACATCCTATAGATTCAAAATAACCCACATGCATGGTTATTCATTCCCAAGACAACCCACACACACTGAGTACTCATGAAACAATTAACTCACCCCATCCTAAGGAAGAACAATTGTTCACTGATATACCTTACACTCTTCCTCATGAGGAATTATATCAATTCAAAATAATCACAAGAGTGTACACCCAGCAGATTGATGCATTACCCTTAGCTCTGATACTTCCTCAAAGAAAATAAGTAAGTAGACCAGTGTTTAATACTCCTGACCAGGTTTTTGTGCACATAGTAGAAGACCTAATAGATTTCACAATCACCAAAATCAAACATCCTCTTAATTTGATCCCTGCAACACTAGTTGGTGATGTCTCTGAACCAAACGATTTTTCAGAAGAAGAGGAGTTTAACTCAGAGTCCGAAGATATGGAAGACAACAACAACCATGATGAAGAAAGGGGAAACCCGCCACAGGAAAATCATTCGTGGTTGGCCAAAGACACTTTTTCCATCCTGGGGTGATTCCATAATCTTCCCCAACATCCAAAGAAGTTACTTCCTAAATTCAACCCCAAGACCTCAAGATTTCCCGAAGATCATATCAAGAAATTCATACTAGCGATCAGACTTATGAATGTCCAACATGAAGACGTAGTATGTAGGATTTTTCCCTATACGTTTGAGAATTCAGCTTCCACATGGTATTTTAATCTACCTGTAGGATCTATAACTAGATGGACAAAGTTCCAGAAGGATTTTCTAGATAATTTTGCAGACGAGACCACCATGGGAGCTCTGATGGCTGAATTGTTCATCACCACCATGAGTTTGAAGGAAAGGGTCAAAGATTTTAATCCAATATTCACAACTATCTTGAACAAATTCCAACCCAAGGCTAAACCTACACATGAATTTCAAATCGAAGTATATGTTGATGCCCTCCCATCTTCCATTTCCATGTTTGTCAAGAGGGCTTCCAAGAAAACCCTAGCTGATAATTTCGAAGAAGCCAAAATGATTGAATTCCAGATGAAAGGATGCAAAGAAAGTCAAGTCTCCTTAATCAGGAAATAAGCTCAACCCCCTCCCCGGAGAGGGATATTGCTAACTAGACCCCTAGGGAAACAAGCAGAAAAAGCTCCCGAAAAGGGTAGTGGGGATATAGAGGACCTACAACGCATGGTTAAGAAGTTGTCCAATGAGATCATATACATGAAACGAAGCATCGGGGATGGAAACCAAGGCCAAAGGCCCTATAAGCCTTTCTTTAAAAGAAACCCACCATTCAAATCAATTGAACCTCCCCCGGCTAACTTAAATATTGATCTGGGAAATGTGGCATATGATTCTTTCTATACTTATCACCATGAAAACCACTCTGAAATAGACTTCCCTCAATGGGTGCATGCCATGAATTTGATGGCCAATCAGTTTCTAGACGAAGTATCCCTAACTGAACAACCAAGCAGTTCAGTTATGAATGTCATTGATCAGGAAGAGATTGACCCACCAGAAGAAGCAGCCATGATGATATGGGATCCTGACCTAATCATGCCTTCCGACGAATTTTTTAGGTCTCAAGAACCACCCACGGAGGTCTCAGTTGTGCAAACGTGAAGTAAAGGTCCACCTGTCTCAAAAGATATTGGTACTACCCAAACTTCAGGGGGTAAGACAACTCTTGGACACCCAAAATCACCTCTTTCTCCCTGTAAGAACCCTATAATCATCCATACCTGAGAATCACCCAAAATGGAGTACAACATAGTTGAAGATTTGAAGAAGTTGAATGCTAATATATCAGTTGTGGACATATGTAGGATACCTTGGCAAAAGGAAATCATGTTACAAGCTTTGAAATCAGTAGAAAACCCTACAAAAATAAATGATCAGGAAAGAAATATAAACCCCACAGATCCAGTGAATAAACCAACTATAAACACATGCTCAGAAGATAAGAAGGGAAAACCTTTCGTCCCACCTTTCCTTTTAACATTTGAAGTTTTCAACAGGAACCTCCATAATTTTTTGGTCAATTCAAGAGCATCCTCTAACGTTATGCCATTGTCTATCTATAAAAAACTAAATGCAATTCCTCTCAAGAGTGATAAACATGTGATACAACTAGATAGAACCCAGGTGAAGGTGTTGGCCCTTGACCAAGTGTTGGAGAACCTTGGTCATGTTTGACCATTTTTTGGACTTCAACAGGTTGGTCAAAGATGAAGCACCCAGGCGAAGAGGATATCGCGGGATCTCACCCCCTTTTACAAGATTTTTAGGTTTAGGGTTTATGTAACGGGTATGGGATGTCGGCCCATGGGTTTACCCATGTTTAGGCCCCTTTTGTAATGTATAAATAAGTAGCTAGGTGATGTAAGTATAAGTAAGTTTTGAGATCCGAGATTGAATTTGAATAAGTGCAAGTGATTGTAAGAAGGCTTCGTGCCTATGGTGTGTTGAGGACTTGCAGAGCTAAGTGAAAGTGATTGTAAGAAGGATTTGTGCTTGACCTACTCGGGGAAGGAGGATTTGGTGAGGTGCACGCAGATCTCCTGTCCTATGTGGAGTTGGATTTGAGGCTCTGTGCATGTAATAATATTGGAAGAATATAATAAAGAAGAAGAAGAGTTGGTGGACGTATCCCCACACGAGGGTGAACCACATATATCCTATGTCGATATGCTTTGTGCCATGATTGTTCATATTGTTCATGTATTTTCTTAGTGTATTATTATTATAGATAGATCTATGAATGCTTAGTGTTGTAAAATGTGAATGATTGCTAGATATTCTTTGATGCTATGTGTTGAATGGTTAGATGTGTTATATATGGGTTAATACCGCATTGTTCTGTAACTAGGGTTTTAACCTGCGATGTGATTCAAGGGGTTAAAGACTAATTAATGTTATTGGCTAAGTTCTCTGTTAAGTATTGTGATCACATATCTGTGTCCCAGCTATGTTGTAGACACTTGAGTCCTGTAACCCCCCCTGCCTCTACCTCGGGTGAGACTTCATCTCCTTCACAGGTTTTTCCAAAAGGGTTGGTAGTTAGGGTTTTTTTGGTGCATTTTTGAAGCGTTGAACCCTGGGTCTGCCCCTGTGCCAACAAATGGCTCTGTTGTCGAGACCTGAAACTGTGATTTCTGGGAACTGAAGAAAAGAGAAAGCTCTGTGTGTAGATCTGTTGTTGTGGTGCGTAGTATTCTACTTGAATCATGAAGCTTTGTACCAAAAGATAATTCTGATCTGAAGAAAAGAGGTAAGATATTAAAGCTTTGTGCTCTAATAAAGGTAAGATAAGTGGAAATTTTTGTTTCGAAAGAATGGATCTAGGTATGCTTGATATATTTTTTCCAAGTCTGAAAACTAGGGCACAACTAGAAGAAAGAAGATTTGATGTGAATAGACCTAATATAAATAATGAAAGATATGTTATACCTATGCATAAAAAGAATTTTTGGACTAACAAGTGGATGCAAGATCCTAGAAAGATTTTTTTGCAAGTTAATCACTATGATCCCAGAGTGAAATACAGGAAAGGTTGGGGGTCATTTAAGAGAAAAAGAGGATTGACTCTTTGCTATAGTTGCATAAGACCGGGACATATTGCTAAGGAATTCCCTGGTAGAGGTCCTATTTTTGTTTGTCGTAAATCCATTGATCATGAAGTGTTGGACTTCCCTAGAATGATTTCTAAAGTTGAAAATATGAATATAAGGTAAGAAAACCATGAGGGAGGTCAAGAGACTAAGAATATGCTAGAACACTAGAAAGAGCCGGAGACTATATTACTGCATATGAAAGAAACACTGAATGATCACAGAGACATTAGTTTATCAGAGATCTTAAAAGAGAAGGAGTGTATAGAAACAAGAATAGGAGACTTCGACATAGACTGTGTTCTGGATGAGGAAACACATGTGAATATCATGACAGAAAGTACTTGGGAAATTTTGGGAAATCCTACTATGGTTCCTTCATTGGGAGGATTAGGATTGTTTAAAGGAAATATGATAACCCTGTGTAGAAGACTTACCCATGTACCTATGATTTTTCATGGATCATCGACAGAAGAATAATTTGAGGTCATTAAGTTTGTTGAGAATAGCGCCCCCTTTTCACTTTTTCTAGGAAGGACTTGGATTGAGAAAGATCAGATCCGAAGGAAAGAAGAAGAGGAAGCTCTAGAATAGAAAAAGAAAGAATTAAGAGATTTCATGGCTAGGATAATAGCGCGCTTAATAGAAGAACAAGAGGACAAGTCGAAGCAATTGAGGGATAGAGACTCAGATGTCGAAGTTGAGAAAATGCAGGAAGGCTTGAAAAACCTATCCATGTAGAAGAGAATAGCACCTACCCCTGAAGTAATAAGAGAAGATCTATTCCACTCAAACCCATTGAAAGACCCTCAACAGTGCGAATTTACTATTCTAAGAGCATATAAGAATAAAAATGGAAAGAGGAATCAAGTAAATCATATCATAGGAAAGAAGGCTAGAAAACTCAGCAAGAAGAAAGCAAATCTAGAAAAATTACACGAGGTTCCAGAGAAGACCCCACAAAAAGAAGGCTTGTAGAACATGAACCTCACCAGAATAGTGGAACAACGTAGACTATAACTTCACCACGGCAAAGAAATATGACCGTTGGAGGCATCCCAACCGTTAGAATGACGCTTCGAAATGGCTAGAAACACAGTTATTTCTGGAATGATCGCCATTGGACCGTTGAGACAGTGCCATAACAGATGGATTGAGGCATTCCTGGACGTTGGAGGAATCCGTTACGACATTATCTATTTAATCCATCGAATGCCTCACCAGGGAATCTTTTTCAAATTTTGATTATCAGAGCCCACAGAGAACTGATTGCTATCACGCAATGCTTACTGAGACCTCACCACCCGTTTGCTTACCTTGAGTGTTTGTTGCCTACCTAAGATATATGATCTCGAGTGTGTATGTCAGGTGAACGCATTGTAGTAGAGAATTCTATGGAGGAGATCCTAATAGATCTTATGGATGATAAGGTCATATCCACAAGAGCATAGGCTTCATCGACAAGAGGATTGCAATCATCCCCATCGAATGCACATCAATCTAGGCCCTCTTGAACCATGACAGAGAAAAGAAGCAAGCATCATGATGACTTGGTGAATGCGAAGCTCATCTCGTCGGTCTTTCCCAACTACATCCCACCCATGGCTGGCACGGTTAGTCATGACAGTGTTCCGAGAGACTTCGAGTACACCCTCATCACTGCATATCTCCTGAAGGGGATACGCACAATTGGACCATAGCTAGGAATGATCCCTGATCTTAAGATCATCGACTTTAACCTAGGATATAGAAAGAATTATGCATTGCTCACACCGCATAAGTACTTGACAAAGACAATAGGGAAGAAGTCGAAGATATTCTCACAGCCATGGACTAAGGAAATCGTGAGGTCCACTATCCTCATTGTCATGAAGATACCCCACTTCGGTAGACATCAAGAGGTTAACGCATGCATTAAAATCCTCCTGTCATGCTTCCATGAAGGTTATATATGGTTAGACAGGCACGTGACTGTGGATCCAGTGCTAATCCACATGATCATTGGATTAAGTATGCAGGGACCAGACCCTTAGAATTTCTACCCAGGGAAGGTTGCAGATCACACCCTGGTGCAGCGAATAAAGGACAATTACGGCGATGTGGAGAAGGGGAAGTGGGGCTACAAGGTAACCTCCATCCAAGATGGCACAATGTGCCTATATTTCTAGTTGATCGTTGGTAAGATCGTCATGAAGAATAGGCCAATGCAAGTCACGGGGTTTGTCGTCGAACTCATAGGGAAATGCGTTGAAGGGATGTAGATGAACTGGGTGATCTACCTCGTCAACCAGTTAAAGAAATATTGTTGCAAAGCACAGGACCAGGGCTACAAGTTTCACTTCAGCTGTTTTTTGATTCTCGTCACCTTCGTCACTTGATAGATGCCGGAAGGAGTGACCTTCCCTGAAATCTAGTCGTTCGAACCACTGGCCATGAAGTTCACTACCCTCTGGTATTCGAGCGACATGGTGAAACAATGGCAGTCAAATGTGGTGTTCCACACCTATTACTTGCAGTTGAAGAGGGCCATTGAATACTTCCCTCGCATGATGTCTAATACACTCCATCATTTCAGGCCACTTGTGAAGTTCCACGCAAACAGGCACTTCATTTACAACACTGTGCATGGGGACAAATGCAAGGAAGAGCTCCAGTACTATTACAAACTCATAGTGGAATATATGGAGGAAATAACCAAGGAATGGCCTACATAATTCCTTGTACCAGTTGAACAGACAGAAATATATGACCCCAACCTCATCGAAAGTCCTATAGTCACTCAAGAAGAGTATGATGGACCCAACATCTCCAAGAAAAATAAGAAGGAAGAAGTGCAGGAGATAAACAGCGCATCATAGGAAACTATGCCAGATTCACCTGGAGGAGGAGGAGGTGACAAAGTGAACCAAGAAGAGAAAGAGGAAGAAGACAAGAAGGAATCGAGAAAAGTGACACCACCTAAGGATCCCCTTATGGAGGTTGATACATCAAAGAAAAGAAAGGTTTCCCCGAAGAAACCCTCAGCATGGAAGAAGTCACGAGCCAATAAGTCCCAGTCATAGACTGTGCTTATAGTGGATGATATCGACCTCATCATAGCAGTTGTAGAAGACTCTTCAGAGGATACTTTGCAACAAAATGAAGAAAATAAGGAGAAAATGTATGACAGGAACGAGGCGGAGCTGAAAGGGGTATAGCAAGCCCTCTATTCGCATCATGCAGTGTCTACAGCGCCACCATCATCAGAAGGTATAGAAGTGGGAGATGAGCCTGCCCAACTACGCAGATTAGTAGATGTGACAGAGGCTCACCTTCATTGTGTAAAGGAAGAAAAAGAGCAAGCCACAGAGGCCTTGAAGCAAGTACAGGAGGAAGCCCTAGAGAAACGTTGGGTTACGCAGTAAGAGAAAGACTACCTCCAGGCAAAGTTTGCAGAGGACAGAGAGCAGATCCAGAAAGAAAAAGACCAGATGCTCATAGAGCAGATGGGAGTTAAAGAAGTAGTCACTATAGCACTTTGCTCTGTGTCAAGCCTAGCACAAATGGAAGAAGAGATAGTGGAGAACCAAGTAGGGAAGCTCATTGAAGCCCTTCAGCAGCTTCAAGAAAGAGTAGCAGAAATGGAACTGCAAGTAGTGTCGAGCACTCTGCAGAAAGTATGAAATCAGAGAGAAGAAACTGCCAGGAGTGCAGTCGAAAGAATCAAGGCATTGGCTTTAGAATGCAAGAAACTAAGTGACCACAGTGTGCAGACCTATGAGCACCTTGCAAATGACCCGGAGCTGAGAAGATTGGAGGCACAGCTTCAGGAGGCAAAGCAACAAGCATCGACAGTGCAAGCATATTTGAAGCAGCTCTTAGCAGTATAAAATATGAAAAGGTCACAGGAGGTGCACGCAGTTCAGCAACAGGTCAATTCCATCCAAATTAGAGTCATGGAAGTGACCCAAAGTCTCCATCCAAAGTAGAGTCATGGAAGTGACCCAGAGTCTCCATCCAGTGCAGGACGAAGCCTACACACTTTTTGAAGAGATCGAAGGACAAGGTGCACATCTGGAACAAGTGGTCACCACAGTGGAACAGTGCTTGGAAGGACCTATCACCGAGAAATTCATTCAAGAGTTCATTGAACAGGAGGCCCTGGTAAAGCGGTAGGTCGAGGCAGCTCAAGACAAGATCGAATCCTTCAAAGCATAATTTCCCAGATAAGAGTGACTCGAGACGAGTCATAGGTGAGTGTCAGGGGCTTGTTGGCCCTTGACCAAGTGTTGGAGAACCTTGGTCATGTTTGACCATTTTTGGGACCTCAACAAGCTGGTCGAAGATGAAGCACTCAGGCAAAGTAGATATTGTGGTATCTCGCCCCATTTTACAGGATTTTTGGGTTTAGAGTTTATGTAACAGGTATGGGATGTCGACCCATGGGTTTACCCATGTTTAGGACCCTTTTGTAATGTATAAATAAGTATCTAGGTGATGTAAGTAGAAGTAAGTTTTGAGATCTGAGATCAAAGTTGGCTAAGTGCAAGTGATTGTAAGAAGGCTTCGTGTCTACTGTGTGTTGAGGACTTGCAGAGCTAAGTGAAAGTGATTTAAGAAGGCTTTGTGCTTGACCTACTCGGGGAAGGAGGATCTGGCAAGGTGCGCACAGATCTCATGTCCTATGCGGAGTTGGATTTGAGGCTCTGTGCATGTAAGAAGATTGGAAGAAGATAATAAAGAAGAAGAAGATTTGGTGGACATAGCCCCACATGGGGGTGAACCACGTATATCTTGTATCGATGTGCTTTGTGCCATGATTGTTCATATTGTTCATGTATTTTCTTAGTGCATTTTTATGATAGATAGATCTATGAATTCTTAGTGATGTATAATGTGAATGATTGCTAGATCTGCTTTGATGCTATGTGTTGAATGGTTAGATCTGTGTTGACGGGCGAAATCGACCGTCCGTCAACTGAGAGAGTGGAACCAGTCTGGGGTTGTCTAATAACCCAAGCCGTTTGGAATGAACCACCCTGGCGAGTTTAACGGCTCCGTTGGCCGCTCTAAGGTCCTAGGAAAACCAAAGAGAAAACTAATCTAAACTAACTAATCTAACTTAAACGAATAAAACAAACTAAACTAACTAAAACTAAATACAATAAACTAAACTAACTAACAAACTAATACACTAATCTAATTAAAACAAACTACTAAATAAATTAAACTAAAACTAAATATAAACTACTCTAACTATTCTATATACAAACTACTAATTACTATTACACTAACTCTAATAATTGATTATCTAATTACTAATTGAATTAAAACTTATTCACAAATATACAATATCTACAACTTGCAGATTTGAATAAAACCTATAAAACTCATTTGTTTTCTGCCCTAAGATAGCTAGAAATATATTTTTTGATTTTATGATTTTATGAACAAGAATTAAAACTTACTGAAATTAAACGATCTAATATATTTACTGAAATTAAACAATCTAATATACTAATTCTACCTATAAATCTAACTAAACTTATATCTAAACTAAACTACTAATAAAAACAGTAAACAAACAAGTGACTAACTGACCTGGAAACGCTCCCAATTTGTCCTATGTATGATAACTTCGAAGCTGGCCGGAGGAACGAAACTCGCACTGGGTAATCCAGAAGCTTCTTGTAAACGATAAGATGCAATGCTCTTTGAGTTGTTTACAGGACAAACAAGACATTAAAAATCATAACAATTATATGATTTATAAATCTCTGCAATAAGGGAAACCTGTTATGCAAAAACTTATACTTAATAATCCAACTTATGAAGAAGAGAAATCTGTCGTTCACAAACTGAATCAAGCAATTGCTATGTTTTTTAAACACTGGAAGAAATCAAGTATGGATTACAATGATTAAATTATATCATTTGCGAATGATTAAGATAACTAAAGTAGTCATTAACCAGATTCAAATAGATACACATAAACATAAAACAAAATATTGATATTATGAAAGCTAAAGCTGTAGCAGAATATCAAATTCTGTCTCAGTCTGTATTAAAATTCCATATCCTTGTTCTCCCATGAATGAGGATGATATTATTACAAAAATGATAAGTATTTATAAGCCTCTCCATAGGGTAAAACCTCCCTGTGGATAATATCAAACTGTTTTACATGATGTGGGAAAATATCCCAAAATCAACTAAACTAGGAAACTAAAATGACATCAAATATTTCAAATATCCTCTAACTACTCATCAAATCCACTACAATTTCGAATTCATCTGCAATAGACCAAAAATAACAAGTTAGAAAGATATTTTATTAGGAAAATAATAGAAATTTGATCCTACAGACTTAGCTACAGAATCATCTGATTCTGTAGCTAGTCTAAATAACATACAGGATCAGAATTGAAATCAAATCAAATCTTTTAAAACAATTAAAACCAATTTTCTTCCAATGATCATTTAAAACGAATCACTCAAGATTCAAATGATTTTATCTTTCAACATTAATCATAATCAAAAGTGATTCAATCAAAAATAGGGGTAAGAATACTTTGTTTCTCTGTTACCATAAAATCGGGTCAAGCAGTGACAAGACTGTTTCATATCCAAATGAAATCGATAATGAGTTATATCGTATGTGATACGATCTAATCCAACACAACCATTTTCCACTCGTTATAGCTATAATGATATAACAAAAGATTCAGATCGTTTAATCAAATATAAAGATAAAAAGACTGTTTTGATTATGTGTAAACGAAATCATACGTAACAGCATTAACCCAACCAAATTTGTGATTGATCCTTGCACAGTCAACAGACAGGATTGATTAATTGTTATCACATTCTTAATAGAATCAACAGAAGTTATAGTTGAAAACTGGGCAAATAATCGAAACAAATCACGACCGAGTTTAATTATAGAAATAAATCGTGAATCTCAATCTCTTTCTATGAATCTAATTCAAACAGAGTATCCATTGCTATTACGAATCCAACCGATAACATGGTGGAACTAACAGTAAACCAATGCGTATTAACTGGCTGGGTTTATAGCATAGTTGTTATGAATTGAATCTATTCACGATTTGGGTGAATTTGTACAGAATCACATTGAAAATAATCTGAACTGTATTCTTGTGGGTCAAAATCATATGAGACATAAAACCGTAACAATTAACCATATCAAAATTGTTGCCAAGCATAGCGTATGCATTATAACCAAATCGAATCGAAATGTGATTGTGTTTAAAATTGAAATATGAAAAACAGCTCATGTCTAGAATAGATACAAACGACTTCAATTGACAGCAGAGCATTCACTTTAACTAACTCAAACAAATCAAATCCACACCAAGATCAATCAAATCGATGACAATCCAATCGAAGCTAAACTGGGAAAACAAACTTCCATTAATCAAAGCAAAGCTATGTATAGAGTGCATACAATGTGATAGAGCCAAACAATGCTGTGAACGAAGCTGTTTGAAACCGAATTTGAATCATTACATAAACAAGCGATATCAAAACATACCTGTGTGAGGCTGCTCAAATTATGCCAACTTAGAATTCACGACTGCTGTAGCTGATTCCACATTTTTAAACAAGATGGAGCCTGTCGTCCTTTGTTTTTTATCAGTGGTTTGTAGCTTAGCCTTTTGACTGGTAAGCAGTGCAACCTGGTCCTCCAAAGAGTGAATTCTCGACTGTAGAATCGGAACATCAAGGTAATACCTCTCTAACCACGAGCTGCATTGATCACAGGGTGGCACTGTAGGTTTAGACAGAGCAGGAGAGGGTTTGGATGAATGACCGGGGGCTTCACAAGGCAGCTTAATGCCTGGATAGTTAGGATCGTTTTGTAGGCAAGGGGGTAGGTTTGTCACAAATTCATACGAGGGTTCGGCACATAGACCTTGCGAATAGGGGTATTCACTAGCCAAGAAATGCTCCACTTCAGAGTCAGAGTCCTCACTCAACATGATAGGGTTTGGGTTGATAGGAGGTTTCATCTTATTTCTTGCCATTCATGAAATTAAACAGACATTCTTTTTGCCTTTGGCATTTACAGTGGGTTCTGCCTTGGGCTTTTTGCCCACACGCTTAACAGTCTCGACATCCTTAGTCACAGAGTGGGGTAGGTCGATAGGTGAGTCGGGCAAGGGTTTAGGTAGCAGAATGTTGTAGGGTACTGGGGGTACAGACTTAACCTCGTTCACCACAAGTTTTTCAACCTGTGGAGGGTTCGAATCTTCAAAATCATTACGAGCAATGAATCTGCTCCAACAATCTCCGCGCAGACTCAAATGGTAAACCACAATAATCTTAACTAGCTCATAAAAAAAAAGGCTACTATCAGCCTGATTCTTTTTGTATTTGTTTGACATTTTAAATAGGCTTCTATGTAAGTAATAGGGAATATTGAGCTCATACCCCATAAAAACCATAAGCAAACGAAGGTGATGTAAGAAAACAAACCCATACCGACCTTCGCAGGTGATAAACTATTTGATTATCATCAATAAATCATGCCAATGCTGTTTAAGCATCGTTACTAGCAAACCTTTATCACAGGAGGTGATTTTTCATGACTGGAAGAGCAGTGTCCAAGGGACCTCCTCTACTTTGCAATTCTTGGACCATCGTTGTCCAGTGGCAAGCAAACCCGTAGCAAGACTGATAAACTGCTCGTCAATTTCCAATTGAATATCGCCGACCTTGGCTCGACAGCCATCAAAGGTCAATGTGAATTGTCGAGCTACGCAGAGGTTAAAACCCTTGAATTTTTGCATAAATGGAAGCCACCCATTTTTCTCGAGGTCACTGCGGGCACTGTCAAACGTCAACAGAGCCTGGCTCCCATTGGGTTCAGCTCGGACGACAGGGGCCATGGTGCGAGCACATGGTAAGGGTTTGGTTCGAATTTACCAACGCACAGGAGCAGATTCATTTGGTCTAACAACAACGAACGATCAAATGGGGAATGCATTAATGTGCGCATGCGAGGGTGGTGGAGTTATTCACTGCCATGCATAATAGTTATGGTAAAGTACAACCGCCAAGTTTGACCTCTGTTCAAACAATCATAGCATAGTTCAAAACCAATCGTTTGCCAACCAAAGAATCAAACTATGAGTGATATGCCAACGCTCCATTAACTATAGTTTTTCAAACCAATGTCATTCAACGTGAAATCAAACCCAAAATTTAACCATGCGCCGTTGTATAAATGTTTAATCAAAATTTTTAAACCATTGTGCCAATCGATACTCATAAAATTGACAAGCCAAGAGCCATAAAAAGATTATCATAAGGATCACATCATATATATAAAAACAAAAATAAACCATGACCCCTATGCAATTCAATGACTAGGCAAGTCACAAAAAATATAAATCTATATGCTCAATGCCTCACAAGTTTAATAAAATCAAGTTATGCAAATATAAGAATGTCAAAATAAGCATAGCTCGAAAATCCTTTCAGCCACATAACGATAAACCAAAGGGTAAGTGTCATTCAAAATATCGATAAAATATCATGAAAATTCAAATAATGATGGAGGATTTTTCACGCTTACAGTCGTGAAAACTTAATGGAAACAAATTTGTAAGTGTCGCAAGAAATGAAAATATCGTCTATTTGAAAAATGCGACGAAAATTTGAAGTTCGGAAGACATAGGTGTAGGCAGCTTATAGGACAATAGAAAAAAATGAATTGGCTGCCAACAATGGCAACACACTGGGAGAAGCAGTTATCTCTGCAACAGTAACAAATTCAGATTAGAACAGCAAAGAAAATTTCAACTCAAAATAACAACCAGAAAATCGTACTAACATCATCATTTACCATCTTTTCTAGTAGTGTTTTAAAAGATGAAAACCAATAACAGTCTTAAGATCAGCAAGTCACGATTTTAAAGATAAAATCTTCAATACTGTTGGCATGGCCACTGCTGCCAGCAGGCGTCCATAGCCTCGACAGTGTTTCCATTTAACCCACTCTGACATCTGTATCCTATCAAGAAGTTCTAGATCAGAATAAAGGACATTAAAGAGGTTTCTCATATTTTTTACAGATTTTCATGTACCCGACATTGCTTCGCTGCCAGCGGGCCTGTTCAGTACCCCGGTGAAGTTGTCTTTGCGCCATGCTTGCATTTACCCGCTGCCAGTGGACCTGTTCAGTATCTTGGCAGGTTTACAAGCACTTCCCACAGCTCTTATTAATAATTTTATTTTGTTTTTCTTTTGTAGATATATAGCTGAGCGGGGTGACGCTAAAAGTCTTGATATTTTAACATATTTTTTCATACCTCATCAGAATTTTTTAACACTGTCCTTTATTCAGTTCTGGAGATGTTTTATAAACACAACTTCCTATGACAGGGAGACATCTTTTTGAGTCATTCCTTTACGGAAAAGGGACAGTGTAAAAAGATAATTGATGATCATGACAAACTTTGCTCAGAGATTGAAATCAGTAACTTCTTTCAAACAACAAAATTTTCCAACTTAAATATCAATTTAGCAATATATCACTGATGTTTGTACAAATTTTCAGAAGTTATTTCAGTGAAGAAATTTTTCTATGGTCTTTGTCTGAATGGATCAGTGCACAGGTATGCGTATTTTTCAAGAAACACAAAAAACTGATCAATTCAAATCAAAACCAAAACAAAAAGCAAACGAAAGATGCAAACAAAAACAAAATATTTACATAATATACAAGGGTAGTTATCAAGCAAAGTATATTTTCAGGGCTTGGCCATTCACCGGATAGGTGTCAAGCTACCCTTCAAGATTCTGTAATCGAAAGGAACTAGGACCCAACTTTTCAGCAATTAAGAATGGCCCAAGCCATAAGTTTTGAAACTTGG
>JASDQU011175083.1:40716-51429 GCA_032191745.1 Picea mariana
TTTCTGTTATATTACTGAATATCTGCAATATCTCTATGCATTTCTTTATTATATCTCCACTCTCATTTCGTGCCGAAAATAATCCGGATCAATCACTCACCGTTTGATTCTTTGGTTGGAAAACGATTGGTTTTGAACTATGCTATGATTGTTTTAACAGAGGTCGAACTTGGAGGTTGTACTTTACCATAACTATTGTGCATGGCAGTGAATAACTCCACCACCCTCGCATGTGCACATTAATGTGTTCCCCCTTTGATCGTTTGCTGCTGTTAGACCGAATGAATCTGCTCCTGTGCGTTGGTAAATTCGAACCAAACCCTTACCATGTGCTCGCACCATGGCCCCAGTCGTCCAAGCTGAACCCAATGGGAGCCAGGCTCTGTTGATGTTCGACAGTTCCTACAGTGACCTCGAGGAAAATGGGTGGCTTCCATTTATACAAAAATTCGAGGGTTTTAACCTCTGCGTAGCTCGACAATTTTCTTTGACCTTTGATGGTTGTCGAGCCAAGGTCGAAGATGTTCAATTGGAAATTGATGAATAGTTTCTCAGTTTGTCTATGGTTTTTCCTGCCACTGGACAACGATGGTCCAAGAATTGAAAAGTAGAGGAGGTCCCATGGACACTGCTCTTCCAGTCATGAAAAATCACCTCCTATGATAAAGGTTTGCGAGTAACTATGCTCAAACAACGTTGGCATGATTTATTGATGATAATCAAACAGATTATCACCTGCGATGGTCGGTACGGGTTTGTTTTCTTACATCACCTTCGTTTGCTTATTGTTTTTATGGGTTATGAAATCAATATGTCCTATTACTTGCATAGAAGCCTGTTTAAAATGTCAAAGAAATACAAAAGGAACCAGGCTGATACTAGCCTTTTTCATTATGGGCTAGTTAAGATTATTGTGGTCTACCATTTGAGTCTGCGTGGAGATTGTTGGAGTAGTTTCATGGCTCGCAACGGTTTTGAGGATTCGAACCCTCCACAGGTTGAAAAACCTGTGGTGAGCGAGGACAAGTCTATACCCCCAGTACCCTACAACATTCTACTACCTAAACCCTTGCCCGACTCACCTATCGACCTACCCCACTCTGTGGCTAAGGATGTTGAGACTGTTAAGCCTGTGGGCAAAAATCCCAAGCCAGAACCCACTGTAAACACCAAAGGCAAAAAGAATGCCCATTTAATTTCGTGAATGGCAAGAAATAAGCTGAAACCTCCTATCAACCCAAACCCTATCGTGTTGAGTGAGGACTCTGACTCTGAAGTGGAGCGTTTATTGTCTAGCGAATACCCCTATTCGCAAGGTCTGTGTGCCGAACCGTCGTATGACTTTGTGACAAACCTACCCCCTTGCCTACAAAATGACCCTAACTACCTAGGCATTAAGTTGCCTTGTGAAACCTTCAGTCATTCATCCAAACCCTCTCCTGCTCTGTCTAAACCTACAGTGCCACCTTGTGATCAATGCAGCTCGTCGTTAGAGAGGTATTACCTTGATGTTCTGATTCTACAGTTGAGAATTCACTCTTTGGAGGACCAGGTTGCACTGTTTACAAGTCAAAAGGCTAAGCTACAAGCCACTGATAAAAAACAAAGGACGATAGGCTCCATCTTGTTTAAAAATGTGGAATTAGCCACAACTGTCGTGAATTATAAGTTGGCATAATTGAACAGCCTCTGCATCACATAGGTACATTTCGATATCACTTGTTTATGTAATGATTCGAATTTGGTTTCAAACAGCTTCATTCAGAGCATTGTTTGGCTCTATTACATTGTATGCACTCTGTACATAGCTTTTCTTTGATTAATGGAAGTTTGTTTTCCCAATTTAGCTTCGATTGGATTGTCATCGATTTGATTCATCTTGGTGTGTATTTGATTTGTTTGATTTAGTTAAAGTGAATGCTATGATGTCAATTGAAGTCGTTTGTATCTATTCTAGACATGAGCTGTTTTTCATCTTTCAATTTTAAACACAATCACATTTCGATTTGATTTGGTTATAATGCATACGCTATGCTTGGAAACAATTTTGATATGGTTAATAGTTACGGTTTTATGCCTCATGTGATTTTGACCAACAGGAATACAGTTCGGATTATTTTCAATGTGATTCTGTACAAATTCACCCAAATCGTGAATAGATTCAATTCATAACAACTATGCTATAACTTCAGCCGGTTAATTCGCATTGGTTTCTTGTTAGTTCCACCATGTTATCAGTCGGATTCATATTGCAATGAATATGTTGTTTGAATTTGATTCGTAGAACGAGTTTGACTATATCCAGATTCAAGATCTGTTTCTATATTAAACTCAGTCGTGATTTGTTTTGATTATTTGCCCAGTTTGCAACTATAACTTTTGTTGATTCTATTAAGATTGCGATCACAATTAATCAATCCTGTCTGTTGACTATGCAAGGATCAATCACAAATTTGGTTGGGTTAATGCTGTTACGTATGATTTCGTTTACACATAATCAAAACAGTCTTTTTTTCTTTATATTTGATTAAACGATCTGAATCTTTTGTTATATCATTATAGTTATAACGAGTGGAAAATGGTTGTGTTAGATTATATCATATCACATACGATATAACTCATTATCTATTTCATTTGGATATGAAACAGTCTTGTCATTGTTTGACCCAATTTTATGGTAACAAAGAAACAGAGTATTCTTACCCCTGTTTTCGATTGAATCGCTTTTGATTTTGTTTAATCTTGAATGATAAAATCATTTGAATCTTGAGTGATTCGTTTTAAATGATCATTGGAAGATAATTGGATTTGGTTCTTTCAAAATATTTGATTTGATTTCAATTCTGATCCTGTATGTTATTTTAGACTAGCTATAGAATCAGATGATTCTGTAGCTAAGTCTGTAGAATCAAATTTCTATTGTTTTCCTAATAAAATATCTTTCTAACTTGTTATTTTTGGTCTATTGCAGATGAATTCGAAATTGCAGTGGATTTGATGAGCAGTTAGAGGATATTTGAAATATTCTGATGTCATTTTAGTGTCCTAGTTTAGTTGATTTTGGGGATATTTTCCCAGATTATGTAAAACAGATTGATATTATCCACAGGGAGGTTTTACCCTGTGGAGAGACTTATAAATACTTATCATTTTTGTAATAATATCATCCTCATTCATGGGAGAACAAGGACATGGAATTTTAATACAGACTGAGACAAAATTCGATATTCTGCTACAGCTTTAGCTTTCATAATATCAATATTTTGTTTTATGTTTATGTGTATCTATTTGCATCTGGTTAATGACTACTTTAGCTATCTTAATCATTCGAAAATGATATAATTTAATCATTGTAATCCATATGATTTCTTCCAAGTTTATAAAAAACATAGCAATTGCTTGATTCAGTTTGTGAACGACAGATTTCTCTTCTTCATAAGTTGGATTATTAAGTATAAGTTTTTGCATAACAGGTTTCCCTTATTGCAGAGATTTATAAATCATATAATTGTTATGATTTTTTATGTCTTGTTTGTCCTGTAAACAACTCAAAGAGCATTGCAGCTTATCGTTTACGAGAAGCTTCTGGATTACCCGGTGCGAGTTTCCTTCCTCCGACCAGCTTCGAAGTTATCATACACAGGACAAATTGGGAGCGTTTCCAGGTCAGTTAGTCACTTGTTTGTTTACTGTTTTTATTAATAGTTTAGTTTAGATATAAGTTTAGTTAGATTTATAGGTAGAATTAGTATATTAGATTGTTTAATTTCAGTAAATATATTAGATCGTTTAATTTCAATAAGTTTTATTTCTTGTTCATAAAATCATAAAATCAAAAAGTATATTTCTAGCTGTCTTGGGGCAGAAAACAAATGATTTTGACAGGTTTTATTCAAATCTGCAAGTTGTAGATATTGTACATTTGTGAATAAGTTGTAATTCAGTTAGTAATTAGATGGTTAATAATTAGAGTTACTATAATAGTAATTAGTAGTTTGTATATAGAATAGTTAGAGTAGTTTATATTTAGTTTTAGTTTAATTTATTTAGTAGTTTGTTTTAATTAGATTAGTGTATTAGTTTGTTAGTTAGTTTAGTTTATTGTATTTGGTTTTAGTTAGTTTAGTTTGTTTTATTTTGTTAGATTAGTTAGTTTAGATTAGTTTTCTCTTTGGTTTTCCTAGGACCTTAGAGCGTCCAACGGAGTCGTTAAACTCGTCAGAGTGGTTCATTCCAAATGGCTTGGGTTATTAGACAACCCCGGACTGGTTCCACTCTCTAAGTTGACAGACAGTCGATTTCACCCGTCAACACTAGGAAGTGCTAGATGGAGATAAAGAAAAAGCTCAAGAATAAGGAGGTTCCCTACCTAAGACATGTTTTTCTATAGAAGCACTCATAGCATTCAAGGCCACAAAGAAATGTGTGATGGTAAGTGACTAGGTGTGGATTGCCTCATAGGTCTATGACGTGAGATTAGAAGTTGACCATGGGGCCTCTTCCTACTAGTGTCAAAGGGGTTCCAGAAGTAAGAGGTAATAAACCTAGTGCATGTTGGTTTTAAGAATTGACCTCTGGTAAGTCCTTATCAAAAGTCAAACATCTCCTAGAAAAAGAGGGCTAAGCATCTATGCTCCTCATAAGCCATGAGTGTATGGAGAGAACCAAGTGAATCTTTGAAAAGACAAAAGAACCATCCTGTTATCTTGTAGTATGGAGAACATCATAATATAAGGTGGTACTTGTGTTGGGATCTAAGGAGAAAATCTAGAAAATATGATTCTCTAGAGGAATATGGTGATCTATCTCAATACGAAGTTGGTGAGAGCAAACTCTAACCTAGGTTAGAATTAGGCTGCAAAGTAACTAGAGTCTAGTGTACCTCGGGGGCTAAATGAGCCCATCATTGCACTAGAGATATAAGTATGAGTAGTGTTAAAGTTTGGGAGAAAGTGGATTTTTGGGCTCCAACCAAGTGGATTGAAGGTAGAAACTATAAATATTAGTATGAATATCCTTGTTTATCTCTCCCTTGGAGAGATAAGGGCCATTCACTAAAAATATATGCGGAAGTGGTTTGTTAATATGAAGGTCAATGAGCTAAAGAAATGAAGGGGATCTTGCATGCCAACATGAATCCATCCCACGTTCTTCTTTCTCCATATAGTATTTGAGAAGAAGATATGAATATCTAAGAAGACTACTCTATGGGTTTCCCATTTGTTTGAATATCTAAGAAGACTACTCTATGGGTTTCCCATTTGTTTGAATATCTAAGAAGAATACTCTATGGGTTTCCCATTTGTTTGATCTTTTGTATCATATCACCACTTAAAAGATCACTAAAGCAATGAGTGGGTCTATGCCAAATTATGAAAGAATGATATCATGAGCCATTGATTACTTGGCATGACAATATTTGGATAACATCATTATAATAACTCTATATATCATGTTTGATTGTATTGTCTTAAGGTATGTTCCCCAAACCTCACACCCATACAAGAGGGTAGGTATGACTAATAAGTGAAAATGTCAAATCTTCAATCGATTATATCCTAAAACTAAAGTTGAAAACATTTGTTTTCAAGATTTTTGATAGTCACATATCCTTTGCTTAGTCTATCATGTACTACTAGAGTCAAGCTAAATCCTAGTCTATCCCGAAGAAGAGGAGCCCCATGCTATACATATGAAAATACTACCTCAACCCTCTCACCTCTCTAAGTAACAATCACATTGTTTTCCTACCTTGGATGTTAAAGGCCATGAATTTTGTTGTCTTGAGATTAATCTAAGGCTAATGAGTTCCACAAAAGGAAGCTAGGATGTCAAATTGTCTTTGGAGGCCCATCAGTGAGTGGGACATGAGGATGATGTCATCTACAAATATGAGAATAAAAATGGAGACTCAAAACAATAGGAAATCATTTTAAGTACGCAATGGATATCATATTATTTCATGTAGTTCATCAACGTAGAGTCAAAAAAATGTAGAAGATAGTGGGTAGGGTTGTTTAATTCCTAGAGTGCTTTGGACCTCCTATGTCTAACTAGAATTTGTCTGCACTTTTCCAACAATGATCTCATAGAGTTTCATCACAAGTGAGACCACCAAGGGTAGAATACCCAAATATTTAAGCCTATAAG
Source organism: Picea mariana (assembly GCA_032191745.1). Taxonomy (NCBI): domain Eukaryota; kingdom Viridiplantae; phylum Streptophyta; class Pinopsida; order Pinales; family Pinaceae; genus Picea; species Picea mariana. The sequence goes on from JASDQU011175083.1 coordinate 46,867, forward strand.
TTAACAAAGGCTGAGGAACTATGTCGAATGCCTTGTAGAATTACACGAAGAATCAATATATGTTATTCTTACTTTCCTTACGCTCCTCAATTATGCAACTTGGAGTAAATATATTCTCATCGGTATAGTGGTTACTATTAAATCCTTCTTTTATTTTGGTCCTCAACCTCTTTATCTATTCCCATCTAGAGATGTGAATGTCTAAAGTCATGGAAAAGATATTAAGTAAGGTATGGTCAACCATAGTAGTGTGGTAGTTACTAGAATACTCCAATCTCCATTTTGTAGATGGGGTGGATGATATGGGAGCTCTAAGAAGGTGGAAATGCAAGGGGTCAATATGTAGTTAAACGAGTTATCGATATGTATTAATAAAACTTTAAGGCTATGTTTGAAAAAATAATCTTTTAGGTTCTCCACATCCTAGGATTTGTTCCAGAGATCCCTGAATAGATCTGTCGGTAAATGGTATATTGAATTAAAAGGGAGTTCCCTTAAAATATTCAACGACTTGGCAATGACATTCTTAACGTATTACCAATTTCCCATTCAATATGAGATAGAAACTTAGCTCTTGACTTCATTGCATCAAGATAATGCCATGCATATTTCCAATCATATACATGAGTGGTGACAAAGACATAGGATGATTGAGACTCATATTCCGGAAAAACTCCTTATGGAGTGGTTCACAAAGTCCCTCCTACCACTTGTTTCCAAAGATGTAGTTATGGTTGGTTTGACCACCGAGCAGACCATTTTTTGTTTCCAACACTTGGATTTTATCTATTCTCATTTGGTTACACTTTATCCCATTATCACAAATGCTCCTAGGTCGTCGATATATCCAAGGAAGCCAAACACATGACCCCATGTTGATGGTGTGGTTGGTTTTTTTTCACATGCCTCTATGAACCAGTCAGTTAATCAGATGGATCAAATTTCCATTAATTCACATCCATCATATTTTGGTACTAATGCTCAAATTGTTGTGATCCCTACTCATACCTCCAAGGTCAATTCATTGCATTCCACACAACCAAATAATTCTTAGCAACCTAGACGAAATAAAAAGAGGAACAAGAAAAAGAATTACAACAATGAGAAAGGGACTACCTCTACCCAAAACAACCAGGAGGGAGGCACTGAGGAAACTAGGAAGAGTCAGTTTCTCTGAATGATTTGTGGGGAGGACCACCCTACTCATCAGTTCCCTTCGAAGGAGGAGGTCCATAGATTTTTGGCACAACAACGACGCCTCCAACAACCTACTATCTTAACCCATCCTTTTACCCCTCAACCTAAAAATATGGTTTCCAAAAATCCTGCCCCTCCACAAGGGGGAATGGCAGGTACTCCTCATCATGAGGGGTATTCCTCAAATACTTATGTGTTCATGCATGATCTCATATTCAACCCACAGATTCGAGCCAAGAACTATGACATTTCTGAGCCTTCCCATGTTTCCCTAGAAGAAACATCTTCATCCCAGCCTAGTGGCCCTCTTTAGATAGAGAAACCATATTTTGACACACCACTTCACACCTAGAAGGGAGTTATTCGATGTACGATGCATAATCCTAACACACAAGCCACCCACAACTAAAACATTGTGGAAGACTTGGCCCAAGCACCATGTTCCATGTCTGTGCTTGAAGTTATCCAAAGTTTCCCAACGCAACGAAAATCCTTGCTATCTTCCATAGGTGGTTTTGATCCCTTAGAGTTGAGCTTGATGGCATTTGATTCATCTCATTTTACTCATAGGAATTCCCATCAAGTATCCTTCCATATTAAAGTGAAAACGATGGGAAAAAAACATCTTCCAAACAGTATTTGATGAAGGATCCTCGACTTGTATCGTGTCTATTTCTTGTTGGAAATCCATTGGTTCCCACAAGCACAATAAATCTGCAACATATTTTAAAGAATTCGATGGAAACATGTTCAAACCCCATAGAATCATCACCTCCTTACCCATTGATTTAGGTGGAAAGACTATCTATATTTCCATAGAGGTCGTCGACACACCACTTGAGCACAATTTGCTACTTGGGCATACTTAGTTCTACAAGATGATTGTCATTGTATCATCAATATTTAGGGTCCTACACTTCCCTCACCAAGGGAAAATCGTTACCATCAATCAAATAGAATTTTGTAGCCCAGACCTTAGATTGAATGCAGGTTCAAACATACCCTTCGTTGGTGATACTCATTAGTCTTATCTAAATATCGGTGTAGGGATGTTCAAAGATCCTTCATTAATGGGAATTTTCCCCCTTCCCCCACCATATCCCACTGCACACATCATTCCTATAAACATAATTTCATCATTTACCAATGGATCCCTCATGTATTTTGATCCTTGAGTGGTACCTCATCTTGAGGATGTTGATTCATATGGAGAACCATTGTCGCTTACCCCTGTCAAGATTGCCTACCAGAAAATCCAGTCAACATCCATTGGCCCTAATTTGGGTTCCCCTCAGGATATGGAGTCTAATCAGTATCCCATGAACTCTTGGGACATCAATCCTCTTCTTGTTTCAAACAAATTCCTTGATCTTGAACTTCCATCTGACAAAGCTATCATGGAATTCATGGCTTCCACTGACATGCCATGGTAGGATTTACACCATCATGCTTCTTTCCTCCCTGATTTGTAATGGTTTGAGGAAGACAATCAAAATCTTGTGGTCACTGGCCATGTTCAATGGTCCCAGTCTCCCATTATGATTCATGATGTTTTATCATAAGGGAAATTGGACAAAATTTATCAAATCTTACCCATTGAAATTTCCTAGAAGCCAGGTGCCATGGAACACATCCTTATAGGTGTCAACAATTCATCCTAATAAATAGAAACATACATGGCCCTATTCAAAGAATTCCATGAATTTTTTTCTTGGTCATATGAAGAAATGTTTGGAATTTATCCCCATATTGTCGAACATGAAATCAAAAAGTATGAAGGAGCCAAGTCGGTCTAAAAAAATCTCCAGCCAATCAACCCAAAGAAAATTACTTCCATCAAGGAAGAGGTAGAAAAAATTCTTCATCCACATTTTATCTATCTCATTCCCTTGACCAAATGTGTTTCTAACATTGTTTTGGTCACTAAAAAATAGGTCACTATTAGGGTCTGTGTTGATTATAGTGTTAAGAACTAAATATCAATATAGCATAGAAAAACCTCAGAAAAAGTACTCAATGCCTTGAAAAAGAGATCATTTCAAATAATAAGCCTCTTCTAGGGGGCAACCTCCTTTTACCCCACTTAAATGTTCAAGTACAAGATGATTCCAAATGAAAATCTCTCCTTGGTATATATAGGAGACTAGGAGGTATACTTACAACTAATGGAATACAGTCGGCATAAATAAAAGAACATTGCTAATCTAATATGCCCCAATTAAGGGGTAATGAGCCAATATTAGGGCTTAGCATGCCCCTCCCCTTGAGACAAGTGTTGTCCGCAACGCTTGAGTAACTATGGATGCTTCTTTATAAAAGACTCATCTTCCCAAGTGGAATCTCCAGCCGATAGTTTCCGCCATTTAATGAGATACTCTGAAATGGATCTATTCCTCAACTGGCGAATTCTTATGTCAGTGATGGCTTCAAGATCGAATATGATTTTTCCTTCCTCGTCAAGTTCTAGCAATATAGTTTGAACTGGGATCTTATCACCTATAACCTTCTTTAATCATGAAACACGGAAAACTGGGTGTACTCATGAAGATGTAGGCAACTCCAATTTGTATGACATAGTACCAATCTTTTGAAACACCTTATAAGGGCCATAGTGATTTGGTGATAATTTATTATCCTTCTTTTCTTGCTTGAGGGACATCTGTTTGTATGGTTGTAGTCTTAAAAACATCCAACCCCCTACTTCAAAACTTCTTTCACTACGATGTTGATATGCTTGTTGTTTCATGCAATTCTATGCCATGGTCAGATTGTCCTTTAATATTTGGAGAACTTGTTGTTGATTCTCGATGTGATCTTGCACTACTTGAACCTTAGATTTTTATTTTAGAGAAGAAGTGATGGAAGGAGGGTGGTATCCATAAAGTTCCATAAATGGTGTCATTTTTGTTGCAGTATGAATGGAAGTGTTATACCACCATTCTACCAAGGGTAACCATCTGAACCATTGTGTTTGTTTATCAGAGAGAAAGCAATGAAGGTAGCCTTCCAGACATTTGTTCACTATCTCGGTTTGTCCATCAGATTGAGGATGATAGGATGAACTATGAGACAATTGAGTACCCAAAAAAAAAAAAGAATCTGTCCAAAAATGTCCAGTGAAGATGGGATCTCTGTCACTTACAATAATCTTTGGGCTGCCATGTAGCTTTTGAACTGTCTCCATGAATGCGATGGCGAATGCACTAGCTTTGAAGGGATGAGAGAGTGCACAAAAGTGTGCGTACTTGGTAAGTCTATCAACAATCACCATGATGACACTCTTTCCTTCAGACTTTGGTAATCATGTGATGAAATCCATGGAAACCTCCTCCCAACATTGACTTGGGATGGATAATGGTTGTAAAA
>JASDQU011175086.1:0-23992 GCA_032191745.1 Picea mariana
TCCTTGCCCCATCCTGCCACCCTGAAGTAGAAGTAGAATGATGGAACCATTGTCACACTATCGTTGTGAGATATACCGCTATAAACCTGTACCAATAAATCTGAACCATGCATCAACCTGTACCTCAACCTGTAATCAACCTGTACCATAAACAAGTGCATCAACCATGCACCAACCTGTACATCAACCATGCATCAACCATGCACCAACCTGTGCATCAACCGTGATACCAACTTACTTTGGCCCCACGATAAATATGAACTTGATAGATTCTTCCAACATCTCAACGATATCTCTAAAGACATAAAATTCAGAATGGAACTTGAGGAAAATGGTAGAATTCCCTTCCTAGACGTACTAATCAAAAGGAAATTAGATGGGAGTCTTGGACATAAATTCTATAGGAAAAATACCCACACAGAAAACTACCTTCACGCTAGCTCTCACCACCACCCAGCCCATAAGTTAGGTGTCCTCAATACTCTAACCACGAGAGCCTTAATAATTTCAGATGATGATAACCTAGTGCAAGAAAAATATCACCTCTGTAGGGTTTTCAAGAGCATAGGCTACAAGGACAAAGCCAATAAGAGGATGATAAACAAATCCCTAGATAGAGAAAGTAATGGACCTAAACCACCTAACAACCAAGCCCCTGGTACTATAGCCTACCTCCCTTATATCCAAGGACTAACTGATAAGATTGTCAATGTCCTAAGAAAGAAAGAGATTAAGACCTCCTTTAAACCCTCAGAAACCATCAAACAAAAAATGAAATACATTAAAGATGTACCCGACCATAGGAAATGTAAAGGCATTTACAAAATAGAATGTTCATGCGGTAAATGCTACATAGGAGAAACTGGTCATTCCTTTAAGATCAAAATCAAAGAACATGGAGCAGATATCAAGAATGAAAGTATGCACACCTCAGCTTTAGTCGAACACTCATTTTCCTCCAAACACCACATACACCTAGAAGACACAAAATTTTTAGCCAAGGAAGATCACTTCTTCAAGCGCAGAATCAAAGAAGCTATTGAAATTCCTAAACACCCTAACAACTTGAACAGGGATAATGGCCTAGAAATTAGTAAAAACTAGATTCCTCTTATCCAAGACAGACGTACCAGGTAATTTACTCTTTAAACCCTAAAACCTAGATCCCTCTTTCTCAACTATTAATATTACTCTAAACAAATAAAATAATTAAAAATAAGAAAAGAATAATAATTAAAAATATAAATATAAATTTATTCTAAACATTACATTATTATACTATTAACTTTATACTTTTAAATAAAACTAATAATCAAACACATTTGATTTCATTAATTAACTTGAATAACAATTAGAACCTTTACTTCATTCTATAATTAACATTAATTAAACTTTATAAATAATACATTAAAATTTAAAAAAAAAATACAAATTAATTAATAATCCAACATATAAAAAAAAACCTTAAATCCTTAAAAACCCCTAATCCTTTAATAAAAAAAATAAAAATAAAAAAATTATNATGGTAGAATTCCCTTCCTAGACGTACTAATCAAAAGGAAAGTAGATGGGAGTCTTGGACATAAAGTCTATAGGAAAAATACCCACACAAAAAACTACCTTCATGCTATCTCTCACCACCACCCAGCCCATAAGTTAGGTGTCCTCAACACTCTAACCACGAGAGCCTTAATAATTTTAGATGACGATAACCTAGTGCAAGAAAAATATCACCTCTATAGGGTTTTCAAGAGAATAGGCTACAAGGACAAAGCCAATAAGAGGATGATAAACAAATCCCTAGATAGAGAAAGTAATTGACCTAAACCACCTAACAACCAAGCCCCTGGTACTATAGCCTACCTCCCTTATATCCAAGGACTAACTGATAAGATTGTCAATGTCCTAAGAAAGAAAGAGATTAAGACCTCCTTTAAACCCTCATAAACCATCAAACAAAAAATGAAATACATTAAAGATGTACCCGACCATAGGAAATGTAAAGGCATTTACAAAATAGAATGTTCATGTGGTAAATGCAACATAGGAGAAACGGGTTGTTCCTTTCAGATCATAATCAAAGAACATGGAGCGGATATCAAGAATGAAAGTATGCACACCTCAGCTTTAGTCGAACACTCATTTTCCTCCAAACACCACATACGCCTAGAAGACACAAAATTTTTAGCCAAGGAAGATCACTTCTTCAAGCGCAGAATCAAAGAAGCTATTGAAATTCTTAAACACCCTAACAACTTGAACAGGGATAATGGCCTAGAAATTATTAAAAACTAGATTCCTCTGATCCAAGACAGACGTACCAGGTAATTTACTCTTTAAACCCTAAAACCTAGATCCCTCTTTCTCAACTAAAAACATTTTTTCCATATTAATGAACCTAAAACCTAAAACCTTTCAATATTAATAACCTCATTTCCTACAATTAATATTACTCTAAACAAATAAAATAATTAAAAATAAGAAAAGAATAATAATTAAAAATATAAATATAAATTTATTCTAAACATTACATTATTATACTATTAAATTTATACTTTTAAATAAAACTAATAATCAAACACATTTGATTTCATTAATTAACTTGAATAACAATTAGAACCTTTACTTCATTCTATAATTAACATTAATTAAACTTTATAAATAATACATTAAAATTAAAAAAAAATTACAAATTAATTAATAATCCAATATATAAAAAAACCTTAAATCCTTAAAAACCCCTAATCCTTTAATAAAAAAAATAAAAATAAAAAAATTATAAGTTTTTAGAAGTCGACTTCAAAACTTTAGGTTTTCCCCCCGTAGGTCACTATATATCTTCACTCTTCAGTTTCTTCTTTACCCAAGCTTAGATGTCCTGATGATGGGTCCTGATATGGACTCGAAATGTCGACCTCCGATAAACAATATTGTGGTTTATTTGAATCCTCAAAATATTCCTTCCCACAGAAATATTACTGATCAATATATTGTAAGTCCATGAAACCCTCTCGTGGACCAAACTCTAGCAAATTAATGCCCTTCATTTCCAGGTTGATTTTCTCCCATCTTTTTTTGCATTCTTCCCACCTTTTCATTTTTGGCTAAGGCTCTTGGACCATAGACACCCAATGTTCGACTGCTATTCTTATTCAAGCGATGCTACTATCCATCAACAATCAAATACTATGCTCCTTTGAATCATGACCCTTCTATATTTCATTGATGTAGTCAATTCATTCTAAGACCTGATGTTCCTTTCGAACTATCGCTGCATATATTTGCAGGTCTCCATCCCCATTAAATTATATTCTTGAAGATCGACTATTCGAGCGATGAAGAGGTCTCTTTCTCTTCTAAATTTCCCATACATTTCTTGGAACTTGCTCTTTAAGAGTACCACCACCTGTGTTGAGTTCTGGTAGTACTCATCCTGATGACGAAGATGATCCAATTATTTTCTCATGGTGGTTGCCTCCTCTTTGTCCTTCTTTGCTCTGTCAAGTGTGGTATCCGTTATGTCCATTCCAGCTCTGATGAGTTCGGTCATCTTAGCATGCTCTGTATCAAATAGTGTTTATTCTGTTGTTATGAACATAGTGCTATCCAAGGTGAGTTTTATTTTCTTGATCATCCTTTTCATCATAGATTTTCTCTTACTATCATAGGAAATGGCCTGCATGTCGGTGATTTTATCTATAGGATCTGGAATTTGCTAATCTCCCCAGAACAACATATTTCCCAGGCTTCCTGGTGTGTAGAGATGCTCTATGGTTTCTTCCCATGTCGGTTCTTGTTTTGTTTCATGGTTGGGTCCACTCGACTTCTTGGCAGGGGAGTTTCTTGGATGCTCTATAGGCTGTTAATCCTATCTGGTTTCAATGATCATCTTTGTTTTCACTCCGGAAGAGGGAGTAGGCAGAAGCTCAGTACTGATTGAAGGTTCAACTAGTGGGGTGCCAATTTCTGGTACCATCATTGTTCCTCCTTTTTCACCCATGTCCATGTCATATTTGGAGCTGGCACCATGTTGTTGAGTCTCTCAAGTCGGTTTTGTTTCCAATGAACTAAGTTTAACACCCCAAGGCCGAGCCCCTACTGAATTGTAATTATATTTATAGGCTGGTGAGCTAAGTGGTTGTAATCTAAGATACTTATATGTTTATTAGGTCATAGAGCCTAGATGTTAAGGCCAATGAGCCTGATTTTTGTATATGTAAATACTCACATCATTAATAAAAATTACATCGTTCCATGCAGACCTTCCACGAAGAAAGAGTTATGGGGGACTAAGCACCACTAGGTAGGGAAGGGGCTAAGTGTCCAAGAATAGGGGCTAAGCTAGAGGGCTTACCTCTAAAGGAATAATATTATATTATTATTTCCTAGGGGCTAAGGTTTGACTTAATTGTGTTTTCCTAAGTTCCTAGGGAAAGGGGACGAGTGTTAATTGGAGCTCATATAGCTTCAGGGAGACATGTGTCAACCTGGGAGCATGCATTGTTTAGGTGGGAAAGTCATCTCATTGGGGGTTCCTTCACCATTCCTTCTGCACTCTCGCGAGGGTAGCCACCCTGGAATAGAGCCATACTCCCCACTAAAGCACGTACTGATATAGGAAGAGCCTGGAACCTACAGTTATACTGGAGTTGTCCTGTGTATTTCTTTGGAAGCCGAGTGCACCTATATTTTCCTGAGCCCATGTTGTGTCTTAGCAGTTGGTTTCTACTGCCAACACAGTTCCTTGGCTGAGCTTGGCTTGCTTCCATATTCTATGTCCTTACCCATTTTTAGTTGTTACCGTCACCTGTGCGTTAGCCGAATTCTGTTGTTGACATCACCTGTGTATGTGTGACATAAGAGCTAAATTGAAGAAGTGGGTCGTCAGGCCTATGAGCAACTCTCCCTAGGTGAGAGAGTTTGTTGGGGAAGTGAATTCTTCTAGAGGGAGTCTCGTAGCAGCTATAGTACTCTGAGACTTCCGGTCTAGCCTATTGTTGAAGCCCAGGAAAGGAAGGTGTAGTAGCCGATGGACTTGTAATAGTGAAGGTGTACCCTCCTGGGGTGGAACAGGTGTGTGGGGAATGAGGGTATGTGGGATGTGGCTGTAAATGGATCCTAGGATAAAATCCTTCCTGTTGTTTTGTGTGACTTCCCTGTTGTCCTTGCCAAGCCTAGGAATCCCTTACCCGATGGAGTTTAGTCCCAACTCAGGGGTGACCCACTGTTGAGCATGATGATCAATGTGGTCTAAGGCTGGGAGGTTTGTGGAAGGTCTGCACGCAATTGGTGGTCATCAATTAAAAGATAAGTACCCATTTTTTTGTTCATTTACATGTTGTGTATTTGTATATGTTGTTATATCTGTGGTTTTGTCTACGATTACTGCATGTATTCTTTTATTGTTATTTCTACATTAAGTTGTGTGATAGAAAAACGTAAATCATCTGTTAAATATTGGTATGTGTTATTGTCGCTTCCGTAACAATATGTGTATGTACAGAATGTTAATGTCTAGTTAAAATTGAATTAGAAATATATCCATGTGTGTGTGTGTGCTATAGCATTTTAGTTTTCTGAGGTAAGGTTGCATGGTCTGTCGGTTTAAGGCCAGGAAGGTTACAAATTAGTATCAAAGAAGAAATGTGTTTTCACTCTGGCGTTGCCCGGCCTGTCGAGTGGCTGGAGACATTACAAATTGGTATCAGAGCTAAGGTTTTGACACTGAGCCTATATGGGCAATGTTAGTGGTTAACGAGACAAATATTTCAGAGTGAATTCTTGTCAAAAGGAACAAAATTTGAATTTCAGAACGTCCCTGGGTGCCAAGAGAATACCTTGGTCGTGTTATGAAGCTCAGGAGATATAACGATTTATGGAATGGAAATAGAGAAACAAGCTACAACAACTGTTGTGCTTGGATGCAAGGTTGAAATTGGGTCGTAGGATTTGTTTGGGAGAATTCAAATGCTTCACAGTCATCATATCTAGAGAAGGTGCAGAAACATTGAACCCCTAAGTCCTTCGGACTTCACAACTTCGGTGAAGTTTATGTGTTATAAGAAAAGAGGCCGAAGCCCGAAAGTTCTGAAGTTCTGGAGAGGATCTACATCGAAGATATGGGGAGAAATGCTCGATTGTTAGATATGTCTAAGAAAGAAAAGGACTGTTAGATTAATCCAAGAGCAAGAGGTAAGGCGCAGCGGTGAAAAATAGATCTCAGCCGTCATATCTGCGCACAATTGATTGTGAGATGTAGATCTCACAACAGCTCACGAGTTCGGGATAAACAAAGTTTTCTAAGGTAAAACCTTTCGAAGCCTAAAGTATCGAAGTGACATGGCATGATAACGTCACCCAGGGTGACATGGAATTCCTTAGTCCTACCACATGTTAGTCAGAATCGAACTTTGACGACCCTGTTGGACCGAAAGAAATACGACACATGGGGCCACGTGCCACCACCTTAATTGTTGACAGATGTACCATGTGGACCCCAAAAGCTAAAGTAGATAGAAAATTTGGAGTTCGGTAGATTGAGGAATGCAAGTCTAAAATCTCCCAAAGTCTGAAGTATGTGTCCTGCTGACGTCACCAAGGATGACACGGACACATGGGATGTGTGCCACATGTTAGTGAGTTAAGAACCTGCGGAGGATAACCACTTCGGGGGAAAGTGGGGTCACGTGGGTTCAGAATTCCTGAAGGTTGAATCATCGGAGTCAACGTGACCGTTAATAGTCATGGAAGTGTGTCAGAAGATTTGACACCCCGGAGAGCTGTCACTCCAGAGGTTTGTGGAATTGAAGGATTTGGAAACACTCGAAGCCCAAAACTCCGATGCACAAAGTAAGCACATGTTGGTTTAGCACTTGGTCCCAACTTTGGTCACATGCAAGTTAAGGAATGAAGAAAAGGGTCTAGAAGCGAATGGTGAATTTTTGCAGAAGAGAACAAGGATTAGAGATAGAATCACGGGGATTCTTGGTCGACGCAGACCCATCAAAAATGGAGTCTTTTATTCTTTCTGTTGAATTAGATTGTTTAAGCTACTCTGGAAAATTATTAAAGACTGATAGCCTGACAAAAATTCAGTTGACTACACATTTTTGCAAAGTTAACAATTGACAGAGCCAAACTGAGTTGTTTCATAGTACATAGAAATGAAGGAGACACATGATGCTTACAGTTTGGAGGATGAAGTATAGGAATGGATGTCCATTTGGGAATTTAAGGAACAAACTCCAATGGGCATGGAGAAGAAATAGATAATGAAGTGAACATGATGAAAATCATTAAGAATTTTCAAAAATATGTCCAAATTCACCAAGCAGATAACAAAAGGCTTATGAGAGACAAGAAGAAATAGGGAGACTTCAATATGAAGTTGATGTGTAACCTGGAAAGAATTGAAAAGAAATTGGATAAGGAAAGTGGATCTAGCAAATCAGGAAGTCACGGGACCCAAGATGAGGAAAGAAGAGGAATAAGTGGTAGCAGACATCGCCAACACTCCCGAAGGCATTCCAAAAGGATGCCACACAGCAGTTCAAGTCCATCTCCTACCAGAAAGCATAGGAGATCTGAAGTGGATGACCTGAAGGGTGAAATGAATAAAATTAAACCTCCTACTTTTGATGGAGAGAACAAGAAAGATGAATATGTTAAGGTATGGATGTTGGGCATGAGGAAATACTTCCAACTGTGGAACTATTCTTCTCATGCAGAGGGAATAATTTCCATCTACCAACTTAAAGGAAAGGCATCCATATGGTGGGATCAACTTGTGCAAGTACAACACGTCAGAGATAAGAATGTTACATGGAGGGAATTCACGAGACATTTTGAAAAGAAGTACTTAACTAAGAGGTATTATGACAATAAAATGAAAGAGTTATTTGAACTCAAGTTGGGAATTATGTCCATTGATGAGTATGAAAGAAGATTCTTTGAGTTGTTGAAGTATGTCCCCTTCATCAAGGATGAGACAGTTAACATTCAAAGGTATCTGAGTGGGCTCCCATCTTTCATTAGTGACAAGATCCAGTATGATGATCCTAAAACTATGGAAGAAACTATAAGGAGAGAAAAATGCTTATATGATCATCAAACAGGAGAGAAAAATCTTGGGAAGACAAGAAGAATTTTAACTAGGAGTAGAGGCGGAAGGGAAACAAACCACCATTTTTTAGGAATATTCCTCAAGGACAGCCAGTTTTGAGAGAGCCCAGGATTTCTGAAGTAGGTGGGAAAAGGCCAAGGCATACATGTATGGAATGTTGGGGTTGTAAAGGATATCATAGGTATAGATATTGTCCTCACAGAAAGGACAAGGTGAGATTTGTTCACAATGTTCAGCAAGCTGAAATAGTGGAGGACATGGGTAGAAGAGTACCAAGGATCTATGCATCCCTAGACAACAAGAAAACTGAGTTTCAATCACACATGATTGAAGTTGAAGGTATGATCAATAACCATGCCTTTACTATTTTAATAAAATCGGGAGATAGTCATAGCTACATAGATCCTAAAGTTGTGGAAATATTTTGTTTGCCAAGAAGCAAGCATGAGAAATATTGGTTGGTACAACTGGCTATAGGAGCCAAGAGGAAATTTGTTGAGTTGGTTAAATCATGTCCAGTGGGCATGAATGGACTGAGTACCAAGGCAAATTTGAACATCTTTCCTTTGGTATCATATGATTACCTAATTGGTATGGATTGGTTGTACCAGCATCATACCATATTAGACTGCCATAACAAGGCATTCAATTGCTTGGATGAGGAAGGAAATCGGAGAGCAGTCCAAGGAATTCCTAGGGCAGTTTTTGTCAAAGAAATCTCAACAATGCAGTTGAAGAAGTGTTACACGAAGGGTTGTCAAATATTTGCATCCCATATCGAGGAATCATCTAAGGTTAAGGTGTCAAATATGGAGGATCATGCAGTCTTGGAATATTTTTAAGATGTGTTCAAGGAGGTACTAGGACTAACTCCAAAGAGAGATATTGATTTCTCTATAAATTTGACACTTGGAACAACTCCAGTGTCAAAGACTCCCTACAAAATGAGCACACCAAAGCTTAAGGAGCTACAAATGAAGCTGGAAAAACTTTTGAAGAAGGGATCTATACTCCCAAGTGTGTCACCTTGGGGTACCCCAGTCTTGTTCATGAAGAATAAATATGGGACAATGAGATTGTTCATAGATTTCAGAGGGTTGAACAAGGTGACTATAAAAAACAAGTATCCTCTGCCAAGGATTGATGATCTCTTCGATCAGTTGAAGGATGCTAGAATATTTTCAAAGATTGATATCAGGTTAGTATGCCATCAGGTAAGGATTAAAGAGGAAGACATCAACAAGACCACCTTCAAAACAAGGCATGGTCATTATGAGTTCACAGTGGTGCCATTTGGGTTATCAAATGCCCCAACTGTTTTTATGTGCTCAATGAATGGCGTTTTTCTAGAATATTTGGACAATTTTGTCAATGTCTTTCTGGATGAAATCCTTGTATATTCCAAGTCAAAAGAAGAGCATGAGCATCATTTGAGGATGGTGTTGCAAGTGCTAAGAGAGCTTCAGTTGTATGCCAAATTGAGCAAGTGCTCATTTTATTAAAACATAATTTACTATTTGGGGTATATCATATCGGAAGAAGGGATAGTCGTGGACCCTGAAAATATTGAGGCCATAAAAGGATGGACATTACCTAAGAATGTGAAAGAATTCATATCCTTCATGGGTCTAGCTGGATACTGGAGAAGTTTCATTGCAGGGTTTTTAAGAATAGCTCACCCCATTACTTCCTTGCAAAGGAAGGGGAAAAAGTTTCAATGGACAGAAGAATGTGAAAAGAGCTTCTAGAAATTGAAGCAGTTTTTAACCAATGCTCCAATTCTGAATATTGCAGATCTAGATGAAGATTTTGTGGTTTTCATAGATGCATGCAAAGAAGGACTAGGAGGAGTCTTTAGTCATAAAGGAGTTGTGATATGTTTCAAGTCCAGAAAATTGAAAGAGCATAAAAGGATCTATGCCACTCACGATTTGGAGTTGGTGGCCATAGTGTACGCCTTGAAGAATTCGAGGCACTACCTCATGGGAAAGAGGTTCGATCTTAGGAATAACCATAATTTTATGAAGTATATGTTTGATCAACCTACTTTGAATGCTAGGCATAGTAGATGGCTGGACTTCCTCTATGAATATGACTTTGATATCAAGAACATCAAAGGAAAGGAGAACAAAGTGGTTGATGCACTCAATAGGAGAGTGCATGAACTACATGCTACAACTATCAGCATGTATCAGACGGATCTTAAAGGAAGGATTTATGAAGCTACAAAAGTTGATTTTCAATACATGGAATTAGTAACTAAATTGCAACAAGGTAAAATGCAGCAGAAAGTTGAGGATTATGAATTGGGAATTGATGGAATTCTCTTGTACAGAAACAAAGTTTATGTGCCCAATTCTCCTGAATTGAGGAGTGAAATTTTAAAAGAAATGCACAATGTACCTTATGCAGGACACCCGAGATATCAGAAAACATATTCAACAGTCAAAGGCCAATATTATTGGCTAGGCATAAAGAGGGAGATTGTTGAATACATAGCTAAATGATTGGAGTGTCAAAAGGTAAAGGTTGAGCATAGGCACCCAGCTGGGTTGCTACAGCCATTAGTCATCCCTGAGTAGAAGTGGGAAGTGGTGACAACTGATTTCATCACAGGATTTCCCTAAACAAGAAAGCAGCATGATGCAATCATGGTAGTAGTGGACAAGCTTACTAAAGTTGCCCATTTTATTTCATTGAAGACCACTCACAAGGCAAATAACGTTGATGATATATATATGAGGGAAGTAGAATGAATGCACGGTATTCCCAAGACAATTGTGTCTGACAGAGACCCAAATTTTACCTCGAAGATTTGGAGAGGATTATTCAAGGGGTTCGGAATGAACCTGAACTTTAGCACAACCTATCATCCTGAGTCAGATGGATAAACATAAAGAGTAAACCAAGTAATAAAAGATATGCTAAGGGTGTATGTGATGGACAAACCATCTAAATGGGAAGATTATCTACACCTAGTATATTTTTTCTACAATAATGGGTATCAAGCATCACTGAAGATGAGCCTGTTTGAAGCACTTTATAGCATAAAATGAAACACCCCAGTAAGCTGAGACAACCCAACTGATAGGGCAATGGTTGGGCCAGATTTTCTCAAGGAAATGGAAGAGAAAATGTTGAAGATTAAACAGAATTTGAAGGTTTCCGAAGACAGAAATAAAATCTATGCAAACAAAGGAAAAAACTACGGATAATTTAAAGTGGGTGATCATATTTTCCTGAAGGTGAAAGTCAATAGAAGTTCCCTGAAGATGGGAAGTTGTTCCAAGTTGGCAACCATATTTTGTGGACCATTTGAAATCCTAGAAAGGATTGGAACAATAGCTTATATGCTTACATTGCCTGCATCCATGACTGTTCATAATGTATTTCATGTATCATTTCTCAAGAAGTATATACCTGATGCTAATCATGTGATTGATTGGAATGTGATTCAGGTGGAGAAAGAAGGTGCTTTGCAAGTGTAGCTTGTGTGCATACTGGACTAGAAGAGAAAGAAACTCCAGAATCGAGTCGTAAATCTTGTAAAGGTTTAGTGGACCTGGTACGTTCCTAAGGATGCAACATGGGAGAATGAATATGTTATGCAGGCAGAGTACCCACATCTTTTTGAATATTTTGGAAATCTTGTTGTTGTTGTGTAAATAAGTTGCATTGAGGACAGTGCAAAAAATAAGGGAGAGGATTGTAACACCCCAAGGTCGATCCCATGCTGAATTGTAATTATGTTTATAGGTTGGTGAGTCCAGTGGTTATAAGATGATATACTTATGTGTTTATTAGGTCGGAGAGCCCAGATGCTAAGGCCAATGAGCCTGATTTTTGTATATGTAAATACTCACATCATTAATAAAAATTACATCGTTTCATGTAGACCCTCCACGAAGAAAGAGTTATGGGGGACTAAGATCCACTAGGTAGGGAAGGGGCTAAGTGTCCAACAATAGGGGATAAGCTATAGGGCTTACCTCTAGAGGGATAATATTATATTATTATTTCCTAGGGGCTAAGGTTTGACTTAACCGTGTTGTCCTAAGTTTCTCGGGAAAGGGGACGAGTGTGAAGTGGAGCTCATGTAGCTTTAGGGAGACATGTGTCAACCTAGGAGCATGCATTTTTTAGGTGGGAAAGTTAGCTCATTGGGGGTTTCTTCACCATTTCGTCTGCAATCTTGTGAGGGTAGACACCCTAGAAGAGAGCCATACTCCCCACTGAAGAACGTACTGAGATAGGAAGAGCCTGGAACCTGCAGTTATACTGGATTTGTCCTGTGTATTTCCTGGGAATCTGGGCACACCTATATTTTCCTAAGCCCGTGCTGTGAATTAGCGGTTGGTTGTTGTTGTCAATGAAATTACTTGGATGATCTTGGCTTGATTCCATATTCTATTTCCTTACCTATTTTCAGTTGTTACCATCACTTTTGTATTAGCCAAATTCTGTTGTTGACATCACCTGTGTCTGTTTGACATAAGATTTGAATTGAAGAAGCAAATTGTCAAGCATGTGAAAAACTCTCCCCAACTGAGAGATTTTTTGGGGGAAGTGAGTTCTTCTGTAGGGAGTCCTGTAGCAGCTACAGTACTCTGAGACTTCTAGTCCATCCTCTTGTTGAAGCCCAAGGAAAGGGAGGTGTAGCAGCCGATGGACTT
The DNA here is from genome assembly GCA_032191745.1 of Picea mariana. Classification (NCBI taxonomy): domain Eukaryota; kingdom Viridiplantae; phylum Streptophyta; class Pinopsida; order Pinales; family Pinaceae; genus Picea; species Picea mariana. The sequence goes on from JASDQU011175086.1 coordinate 12,796, forward strand.
GTAATAGTGAAGGTGTACCCTCCTAGGGTGGAACAGGCATGTGGGGAATGAAGGTCTGTGGGTTGTGGGCGTAAGTGGCTCTTGGGATAAAATCCTCCCTGATGTTCTGTGGGACTTCCATGTTGTCCTTGCCAAGCCTAGAAATCCCTTTCTCGATGGCTTTTATTCCCATCTTGGGGGTGACCCACTGCTGAGCGTGATGAGCAGCGTGGTCTACGGCTGGGAGGTTCGTGGAAGGTCTGCACACAGTTGGTGGTCCTCAATTAAAAGATAAGTACCCATTTCTTTGTTCATTTACATGTTGTGTATTTGTATATGATGTTATATATGTGGTTTTGTCTGTGATTATTGCATGTATGCTTTTACTGTTATTTCTGCATTAAGTTGTGTGATAGCAGTAAGTAAATCATCTATTAAATATTGGTATGTGTTATTGTCGCTTCCGCAAGAATATGTGTATGTACAGAACGCTAATGAATAGTTAAAATTTCATTATAAATATATCCATATGTGTGTGTGTGTGTGTGTGTGTGTGTGTGCGTGCTCGAGCATGTTAGTTTTCCGAGGTAAGGTTGTATGGCCTGTCGGTTTAAGGCCGGGAAGGTTACAAATTGGTATCATAAAAGAAATTCACTATGGCATTGTCCATCTTGTCGGGTGGTAGGGGACGTTAGAGTGAGAAATTCAACATCGATAGTGATTATGGCATCATGGCTGCTCTCCCTAGATTCTGGTACAATTTCATCAGAAGCCAGACAAGATACTTCATCTAGGATTTACTCCTAGGTGATTACAACCAGAGATATGTGTGAAACCTTTGATCCTTCATCATCATCATATATAGTGATTAGGTCCACAAGAACGGTTGGCACCCCTGTTCCGCTTGATACTCCTGCTAGCCTTTGTTGCACTACAGGTGTTATCAGGGATCTCACCTGGACATTTTCTTCTCGATTGGAAATTTATTTTGGTGGATCGGCACTTGATCCACTTGGCTCTACCTCCTTGTCACTGGTGTTGATCGGGGTAATCCTCAATGGTTCAATCAAAGGGTTAAAGTGGGGGATCTTGTTCTGCCCTTTGTATGGCTCTTTTGGCTTCTTCCAGTAACAACATCCCACTCCTTCGTGCCTCTATTACTTATATCCTTCTTCTTTCGTCTCTTACCCTGAGAGCTTCTTGAGTTTTCTGCTCTATTGTCTCAACCTAATCATCCAAGGACATCGCTTTTAACTTAGTCATATTCAGGTTGTCCCTTCTTTGCAGTACTTCCTCCCAGTCCTGGGCACCTTTAGTGAATATTTTGTCTTCCAAATTATCATGAGAATACGACCAATAGGAGGATACATGTGCCACATGTTGGGGAACTAATCCCTTGGGATCGTGATTGTGAAATTGACCTGTACGAAATTGGTACTCGAGTTTATTCAACTCCTCTTATTTTGCTTGCGTAGTGTCTCTGACCATGTAAAATCCTATGTGGAAACCATAGGGAATGAAATATATCTTCTTGTCTTTGACCAAGGAGGCATTGTATCCTTGCAAGATCGTCTGGTAGCATATTTCCCCCAAAATGAGGCGATCTGGGACATGAATAGGGAGAAGGTGGGATGCGTCGATAGCTCTGAACACTCTAATCTAAGTGCTAGTTTCTTCGAAGTACCAGTGGCCAACTTTTTATATCATCTTCTTTGCCGCCACAAAAATTCGAGGGAACTATTTTTTAAATATGAGGAAGTAAAACCTAGCTAGGAACTCATCACATATTAAAGCATATGATCTATTGTATTTATTTTCCCACAATATGTTGAAATAGACATGTACAAGTAATTCAGAAATATCCCAGCTCAAATTCGCTCCTGCAAAAATGTTCCTTGAGCAAATTACATCCAGCAAGTAGGATACCATGTAGAAGGTCAAAACCTCTCCTTCCTTGGGTGTCTAAGCCTGTGAAATATTTATACTGAGCTACTTGGAGATAATGGCTCCCCAATTGAAGCTACTCCCTGAAATTGCCGCAGTGTATGATAAGGGCATCCATGCCTCTGAAAATTTGGAGAAATATGTTTCTCCATATAACCAACATATTAACAACATCATATACATGTATGTCTCTCGTAGATTTATTGTGTTGTACCAGATGGTGCTCCTATTTGTGAATTTCCTGACTTCTTTTCACCATAAGGCTAGAAATCGTTTGGTATCATGAATCTCATAGAACTTGACCATGAAGTTTGTGTTTATCCTTTCCTTCGGGTCTCTGAGTTTGTAGTACTTATGCACCTTCGTCAGAAGGAAAACACCAACAAAATTTCCTTGTTCATTGTTGATGGTGCACTTTACCGTGTCATCATGGTCAATTATCCATCCCAAGGTCTCGATGCAGGGCAGAATTGGGGTTCGACTAGCCACCCGATGAAAATTTGACCTCTGAATGTTTGGAAACACCTTATCATCCAATATTCAGAAATTTATATTGCTATGAGGCGTGAACTCAAGGTATTCCTTCTGAATAATTTTGTTGTACAGGTCGCCCCAATGCGGGAGCACCACTTTATACCCTATAGTCGCTTTTGTGTCGCTAAACGTTGGAGGCTGGATAAACTACTTCTTTGTGGACGTGTGGATAACATATTTCGTCTTTAAGGAGAAATACAACTCCCTTGCAGCACTCAGCGTAGATCCTTCCCTGACCTCTGGTTCCTTTAGTTTAGTCATCCTTGGTGAGAGCCTGGTTGTCGGATTTCTTGGAGGCATTTTCTGCAAGCAGATAGAGTGAGATACCAACCTCTAAAAGTACTATGGATGCAATTTCAAATGTAGAAATGATGAAGACAATGCATACCTCTTCCTTGCAAAAGATTAACTTGGTTTAGAGTTAAATATCATTTGTAAGCTCCTCGACATTCTCTCTCTCTCCTTTGACTGCTCCGAGGAATAAAAGATTTGTGCATAGAATGGTGTGCTTGAATATGTCTTTGTAATTTAAACGGAGAGCATACTTACCTTGTCGCACCAGTTCTTAAATTCAAGGTTATAAATGTGCCTTGCACAATCCATCACTAAATCTTAACCACGCTCGAGATTAAATGCAATGCAGACTGGAGGCGTAGGAGCAGGTTACTTCGTAGTTCATCGACGGATTCAAACTTATACTATTTGGTCAGCGCGCAAGATAGTAATGTGGGTTGAGAGAAACATTAATTGGCCTCTTAAATAAAAAAATCTGATCTTATCATCGATGTAAAATGTGGAAGGTTCGATGAACAACCCCCATCCTATGATATCCTATCAGTCCGTCAATAGAAAACAAGTGGATTGGCATCAAGGCTTTTTCTTAAACATTTTATTTTTTTGTTGATACCTTTAGCCAAAATCTATGATGCTGACCCAAAAATTCGTACAATGCTAACGTGTAAATGTTGACTTGGATATATGGACATGATACAGGGAACATCAAGAGGTGGCATAGGGAAAACAAGCCGCGTCGTATGAACTTCTTACATGGCAAAGACACGTGGCGGTTAATTTCGACCTTTCTGTGGGAAACATTCCTTCTGCATCAGGGATTTCCTTTAGACATAAGTCGGGTTTCCGCACCATGTTCTATCGACGTCAATGTCGTAATGAGGATCGACGATCGGCGATTAACGAAGCGTTAAAGTGAAAATTTCTACGGTTTCCTCTCTCAAATTCTACTGACACCGAAGATGTGTCAGTGACCGAAAATCGACGATGGAATTTTATTCCATTTGCGATTTACCTATCGAAACTTGTTGAAGTTGAAGGGTATTGATGATGTTAAAAGACTATCTTATAGGCCAAATTTCGTCGATCGACGATTGCTAAAAGTTTTAAACCGTGTTCCTTTCGAGCCTATTGTGCATTGTTACTTAGAGAAAAGTTCAATCCGTCAAAACCAAACAAAATGGTCAATGATAAGGTTTAATGACATAAAATAAAGAAAATACATTCATCCATGATACAGACTCTGACTTAGAAAAATGAAAAGTGGTACCCAAAAAGAAAAATATTTCACAAAGACTTTTAGGATGTGTTGAGTTCTCAACACCTGTTTATCAAATTCCCAATCCAAGACAAGAAATGTTGGATAAGGTGTTGTTCCATCCACTATTTCTATCACTTCAAAGTATTCCTTAGTGCGCACTCCATTCAGATCTATAGTCACACCCTTAAGCCTTCCAATTGGTATAACTCTTTGTTGATTTGCTAATTTCAACTGGACATGTGAATAGCCTAGTGTGGGCTCTCCCATACACTACCATGTCTTCTTGGGTATCATATTTACCTCAGAGCCTAAATCCAGTATAATATCGCCCATATTGAAATATCCAATGTTGTCATTTACTCTGAATTCTTTGCTTGTCCTCCTTCTTGTATGGAGGTGATTGACTATTTTATGCTCTAACTTCCCCTCTACCTCTATGTTACATCTTTCTAAAATGTTTTGAAAAACTTTAACAGATGAGGGATCATTCAGTAGCTTCACACAGGATTGTAGAAAAGTCTTTATGGTACTTACTTGCGCTAAAGGTTGTGCTTCACTGGTGTGATCCATTGATAAAGGGATCTTGTACATTGGTGCGTTCTGAGTATGCATCACAATTGATGTATATGCAACATCTTGTTTGAGGAACACCTATATGGCCTCCTTGAATGTCTCTTTTTCTTTCCGTGTATCAAGATGCTTCTGTGTTTCAGTGTTTTACTTTACCCATTGGTGTTGTGTTGGATCCGGTCTCACTACGTCAGTTATTGTCTTAGAACCTCCTCGTCTGACTATGTTGATATACTTGGACTCTACAGAGATCCACTGAACATTCTGGTTGTCCTGGTTCCTCTTTTCTTGAATTTTTCCCAAAAATGTTGGGCATTCCTTTGTAACATGGTCTGTTGCGTGACAGTAAATACATGTCGCAGGTGGAAGTGGACATTCCCTTGCATAATTTCCTAGTTGTTGGAAGTTGTGGCACACTAATGGACCTCTTCCTCTTCCAAATCCCCCTTTACCTTGTCCCATGCCTCTATAGCTAGTTCTATCTCCTCGTGATGTGTTGTACTGAGGTACCTGCTTATACAGCACAAGGTTATATTGTGGTTGTGTTATTATATTGCAGTTGTGTAGTGTTATACTATTTTTGCGTAGCGTTGTATGGAGGTGGTACCTAGTTAAATTGAGGTGCAACTTACCCTGTCATCATTTCTTCCTACACCCTATAGGTTTCTAAAGTTCTTTCCCTCATTAGGTCCATTGTCCTACAATCTTTATCATCATGACCCACTGATTTGAAAAAATTGCAGTTTGAATTCTTGGGTATTTTTTTATACTTCTGCATCATGGGACAGTGATATGGATCATGCCCATGTGTCTTACATATCTCGCACCGTGGTCTTCATGTTGGCAATGGGTTCGGTACTCCTGTTTCCATGTATTGCACGAAATTTGGGAATTCATTCTTATGGTGTCCTTTTGTCTTGCATGTGGTACACCAAACAACTTATCTTTTCTCTTATCCCTTATTCTTGTTTAGTTGAAATGTGAGGTTCTTCAAATCCTCCTTCACCTCCTCTATTGTTGGATCTGTCTTATGATATTGGTTCTCTTCTAGTTGTAAGGTTGCCTACAGAGCCTCTACCTAAGTTTGAAACTTTTGTTGTCTCAATGGGTATTTCAAATGTGGTAATAGTGAATTCACAAAGAGATGTATGTGTTGCATGTCATTCATGACATACTTCAACTTACCCTTCAACCATTTGAACCTATAATCAATCTCCCAAACAAACTCACCTGGTTTATGTTTGATTTCAATCATCTCATTCATGTACTAATCTTCTGAACTAGGCTTCTGAAATTCATTTATCATTAGCTTCTTGACATCTGTAATCGTCCGTGTTGTTCCTGGTGGACTGTTTACAGCTAGGCTCATGTACCATTCCAGTGCGTCGTCTCTTAGCGTGATAGATGATTGCACAAGTTTTGTATCCTCATCTATGATCTGCTTTTCTTCCCAGATCTTCTCACAGATGAATAAATGTTTTTTTGAATCTTCAGATGCATTTCCCCAAAATTATGGTAACCTAATGGTGGGATCATGTCCTGCCATCTTGAACTCTGATGAACTACTAGCTCCACGTGGTGTAGATATTTGACTACTAATTTTTGAACTAGCTCCTCCAGTTGTTTCTCCTTGTTTGGATGTACTTCCTACTGTCTTTCTTCCAGTAAAATTTAGTTGTCTAAATAGTGGCATTCTTTCTGGTGTATTAGTCGCACATGGGGTTATGGGTTCCACACTGACACTGACATGGATGGGAGTTCTACCTTTTTTCCTACCATTGGACCGCATGTCCTCCTTTCATATGTTGCACACATGATTTCCTCAATCTTCTCCACGGCCTGGAGATCCTCTACCTCTTCTTCATCACTTTCCAAGCCCTCTCTATCAGCTATGGCTCTCTTATTATTATTCATCTTATATTGGTAGGGTACTCCATTGCTCGTCTTTCCAACATTTATCATTATCTTCTTTATCTGATATTCCTCCTTCATGACTGGGTACATGGCCTCTTTCTTATTTCCCTTATCCATATATTCCTCCATTTCTCCATCTTTTTCAGTGCTTCCTTCCTTCTCCCATGCACGCAGGGAAGTTTAGTTGTCTGATTCCATATTCATCACAACGTTGTTATACAGTAAAATCTTGATTTAAGTATACAGGGATTTGATATACCTACCTCTAGGTCCTTTTAGAAACTCTTTCTCTGTTGCGTTGTAATACTTCATGGTATCTACTGCAAATTCTGTGATAAACCCTGCAACAATATTGTCTAACCAGAAATCTACTACGCGAATGAATTTGTTGTTAACTTGTTGTAACTGTGCGATCTCCACATGATTCCACTCGAGCTATCTAATTCTATTTGTAGGGTGGTTTTATTTTAACCTTAATAGCCACTCTTGCAACACATGGTGGAAATCACAGAAAAATACCTCATGCAAGTCACTAAACATGTACTTGTCTAGATATTTGTGCGGTGTTAACTTAGGACTTTTGTTATCTTTCTGCGCAAACTCAAACTCCTTTTTTTTCAACCATCTTTTGATCTCCTCCTTTGTTGGATTCCACGGTATTAACATTCCCATTTTATACCTTCATTTTCCACATGCTTCTTCGATGAATCCCATTCACTCAATCCCATGCAGTTCCAGCCAGCAACGAAACCATTTGTTGTCTAATTCTCTTCCTATCTACTTCGTGGGCTGACATAGGTTCAGATCTAAAAAGGTTTCCAACAAAATCCTCTAAAACTATGAGCCCTTCTGGTGAACCAATAGGCAACACAACACACAAAATGTATTGTGCAATCTCAGCCGATATAGTTCTATGGGTGACTGCAATTCTAAAGTTCTTACAGTCTAGGAAAGAGTGGGGATCTGGGATTGTATTTGATCTTCTTCGGGACTTAAACCAATTACTCTATCTATTATTATTAAGATCTAATCATATGTAAGATTATACATTCATTCTAATAGATCTAGCTACCCAATTATGTGTAAATCAATCATTCACAGGAATTAAAGATGATCAACCATTAACAGAAATTAAACATGCATTCACTCATCAAGAAGTACACAAGTTTTATTGTGGTTCACCCCCTCATGGGCTATGTCCACAAAGATTTGGCTTCTTAGGCTCTTTTATTTAGATTTCTGCAAAATATTGTGTTGTGTGCACTACAGTTCTGATCATAGAATTATGAAACATGTTCCACAACCTTTGTGAGGTGGACTAGATCACACCAGGCTCCTGAGCCTATGATCTAACCCTCAAGATACAGCTACCTAACTCTTCTATAGCTCAACAACTTACAAAAAGGTATCATTGCAGTTTCTTACAATTCAGAATTAACTTGAACCAACAACAACCACTTAGAATCTCGACCCAAACCTCCTAGGTTATTATTTATACTAGTTTACAAGTTTAACAACCGTTACAATCTCTTCCCAAAACCCCAACCCTAACATGGTTAGGTTTTCCTTCTTGCACGCATTGTGTGTTTTCCTTCTTTGCATGTGGCTTTCCCTCGCACGTGTTGCTTTTCCTACCAGTTGTTCTTCTCCAAAACTCGGTTTTATTCTCCAAAAATAGGTATTGCCTCAAAATAGGCCTGCGCCCAACAACATGCATGTTTCTTGATTAATTAAAGAATGGTAACATAAATTCGAAATTTGCCCAGAAGACGTAAATTTATAGGTACATGGGTATTGGATGCATCACAATATGCAAGTTTTAGACCTAGAAAATAAAGGAAATTATTATTAGGGTGTGGATCTTCACAAGTTGCACAAACTTATACAACAAAGTGGGAATTCATTTCTAAGATTCCTCTTGGTGCATTTGGAGCAAAAAATGGCCAAATCCCTTTCTGCTTCTTCTTTCTTTTTATTGACTTACAAGGTGTCCATCTACATGGGTAGTGAGTGAAAAATATTAGTTTTAATGCCATCTAATAATCCTCTAATCTCATTTTTAGTAAGGATTGTAGGGTGATAAGATTATGTTACCATACCCTTGTCGGGTATGCATGTGTGGGTGTTAGAGGGGGGGCGCTAGCACCCCCTACCTAGAGGGTCATAGGGGGAAGATCCCCTCTGTCCAGGGGGTTCATAGGGAAGAGGGAGCCCCCCTGTATTGGGGTTCGGGGGTAGTTCCCTGAACAACAAAATGGATTTTTTTGCGTTTGTTTTTTGGTGGTTTTTCGACACATGGTTTTCGTTGATGGTTTTCTAATTTTGGTTACGAAATTAGGATTGTTGACTAATCTGGGTCAATGGATTATGGGTTTGGATGTTGTGGGATTTTATATATGTATTTTATTGTAAAAAATGAATATATGATGAATAAGTATTATAGGTGAAGCTCTAAATAGGTTGTTAGTTTTCCCAGTTTGGGTTTCCAGGGTAAAATCTTTGTGTAATGTGTGTGTGTGCCATTGTATCTTTTATGTTTTTATTAAGAATCTATTTGTAGTAATTTATTATATAAGGTTAAAATATTCTTTTGGTATTAGAGAAATTATTGGCTTCAGGGGGATGCTTTTTTGGTCAGGGTTTTTGTTGGGGTCTGTGATAAGCCTTCTTAGAATGGGAGATTTGTGGTATTGATTCTTTAGGAGAAAATAAATGGCGAGCAGTTTGAAAATAGAGATAGATAAATTTAAAGGGAAACATTTTGAGTTGTGGAAGCTCAATATGGAAGATCTTTTGGTAGAAAAATATCAATGGATTGTAGTGGATCCAAGTATTGCACCTACAAGAACGTCAATAGAAGACTGGAAAATCTTGGAACATAAGGTGAAGAGAACCATTCGTTGTGTCTCTCAGATTTAGTATTACTGAATGTGTTAGGGGAAGATACAACCAAGGAATTATGGGATGATTTGGAGAATTTGTATCATTCTAAGTCCCTGGTAAATAAATTGTTCCTGCAAAAGAAGCTATATAACCTAAGGATCAAAGATGGAGACTCGGTGATAGATCATATGAACACGTTCAATATTGTGGTAAGTCAGGTATTGTATATTGATATTATGATTTATGATGAAGAAAAGTGTATTATTTTATTGTTCTCTTTACCAAACTCCTGGGATAATATGGTTGTGGCTATAGGTAGTAATACAACTACTTTAAGTTTCAATGATGTGGTCTCATCCTTATTGTCGGAGGAGATGAGGTGGAAGGATATAGAAGGACATAGAACAAAAGTGTTATTTGCAAGAGGACACTCCCAAGAAAGAAATAGATATTAGTCCTCAAGTGGGAGATCTAAATCTAAGGGTAGATATAAATCTCCCAGAAATTTTGTAAAGGTATGCTAGCTCGATGCGGAAAAGAAGGGCACTACAAGAAGTAATGTAGATCCAAAATTATTTAGAAAGGGAAGGTATTTGATGATGCTCCTACTATATAAGAAAAAACCTCCATGAAACAAGGATGGGATGTGTACTTGTATTCTTCAAGCACACATGCAGATCATGAGGCATGGTTGGTTGACTCAAGTGCATCCTTTCATATGACTCCTCACAGGGAGTGGTTCTGCAAATATGAAAGGCATGATGGAGGTTATGTTTTCCTGGGTGATGACTCAATAGCCAAAATCATATGAAGAGGAAAATTCAAGTTGAATCTCATGATTGGAAGGATTATAACACTCCATGGTGTTCTTCACATCCCAGGATTGGACAAAAAATTGATTTCTATAAGCAAAATGGATGATGCATGGGTAAAAATAGTGTTTTAGAAAGAAACCTATAGGATGGTTTGAGGAGGGATAGTTTTGTTGAAGGGAGTTAGGATTGGAAATATGTATAAGCTACAAGGAAGTGCTATTAGTGATGGGTGCAATAGTTCCATTGTTCTTGAGATTGGAGCTGAAGAAGAAAAAAATCATATAGTATCCGGAGAAAAGGCTATGTTGTGGTATCAAATACTAGGGAATATCAAAGAGAAGGGATTTGACTACTACACGATAAAGGTATGGTTGAAGGTATCTCTAACTTCTCTCTAAATTTTGAATTTTGTGAACATTGTGTATATGGGAAGCAAAATCGGGTAAGATTCCCCTCTAGTGCAACAAGGGCATAGGAAATTTTATAGTTGGTACACAGTGATGTGTTTGGACCTGTGTTGGTTCCATTGTTGGGTATGTGTTATATTCTTTTCATGTGTGTGTGTGGGCACGTCAGATTCGACAACTACGTCTGACGATCCCTCTAGTAGTGTTATCTGTGTCGTGTGTGTTGGGCGCTTCCTAGGGGGATCCCAGGGGGGGAAAAGTATGCCCCCCCCTGGTTACGCATAGCCTTCAGCTCCAGGCGGTATCCTGGAGTCGACAGGGTTCCAGGCAGTGCCCCGAAATTTTTTTGGGGCGTTTGTGCTATTTTAGCAGATTTTGCTATTTTTAGTGGTTTTCTAAATTAATCCTGGATTAAGGGATTAGGGTTTTGGTATCTACAGAATACCTAAAAACATTGTATATATATTGTATGGTGAATGGTGAAATTAATACAATGAAGCGTTGAAAGGTTTTCTCCCAGTTAAGGGTTTCCAGTATAAATCTCTGTGTACTATGTGTATGAGTCATTGATTAATTTATGTTTTGCTTAAGAATATATA
>JASDQU011175087.1:0-17230 GCA_032191745.1 Picea mariana
CCTGAGTGGGACTAATGGTTAAGAACATGTGTTTCCTTCTAAGAGGTCACAAGTTAAAATCCAGAGGGTGGTAGGGTATGTATACCTCTGTATACTTTACCAGTCAAATCTTTGGGTGGAGGGGGTCTCATACACCAATTTGTTGTTTAGCTTGGTCATGACCTCAAAAATAGATTATTATTATTATTATTATTATTATTATGTAACAACCACCATAACTATAATATATAGTTGTAATTATATATTAAAATCAACGAACAAAAATGCCAATGGATTAGAGGATCGTGAGGAATAGAATCCCCAACCTATACTATATTTAGCTAACGCTTTAAGCACTATGCCAAACCACCCATATTTAATGGAGATTCCACTAATTTTGGAATTAAGTTGCATAAATTATGGACGTGAAGTTTTAGCCCGTGGCCTATTTAATGGCATGGATCTCAATGCATTACACACATTCCAATCTACACAGATTCCCATGTAGGGATGAATATTGAGGCTAAGTATAGTACGGATTTGTCTTGAAGTGCATGCAAGAGATTTCCCTAGTTTTGGCATTGTATCGTTTTGCAAGACATGAGGTATATTGTCCAGACCTAATCAAGTTTATACTCATTGGATTTGTTTGTCCACAAGGATCATGAATCTGAAGTTTGTTTTGTGATCAAAGGTCCTTTGTAAAAGTATTATATTGTAACATCCCACTCTTGCGTGCACCTGATGTGACTTATTCTTTGAGGACACTTGCGTGCAAGTGATCCGGTTCATTATATGATTGTCTTCTTCGCTTATGAATTTTTATGATGAGAATCTGGATTATGATGTTATGTTATGTTATTTATGTATAGGCAGGTGCTATTGACTAGTTTATCCTAAGTGTGTAGGACTATTGACGGATTGAGGATGTTGATGGCATCAATGGGCCTCCTTGGACTCTAGATCGAGTCAGGGAGTGGACTATATATGGTTTGAGTATTTTTGTTATTGCATATGTGACATATGACTGGGTATATTATGATGTTGTTTATGGATCATTGAGATGTTTCGTTCATGGATGCAGGATGACGATTTTTTGCTAATCAGACTCACATTAGGAGTAAAGGGGCCATGCACAACAACTAGATATATTGAGGGAGAGGTGTGGCAACATCCCTGCCACAACTTACTAGCACTCCCACTGTGGCTCAAATTGTAGGTTAATGATTACCTAGTTCGAGAGATCCACGATGTCGTGAGGGAAAACTGAGACAATCGCTCACGAAGATTCTAAGGGGTGTGCAATAAGGCAGGGTCCTTATTCCTTAGAGGCCCTTAGTCTCCCACAAGGACTCCTGATGGATTATTGACTCCAAGGGCTGGACAACTACCAAAATCAGTCAAAAGGCGAGTGGAACCCTTGGAGCATGTAGTCTGTCTTGAAGGGTAGGTTGCATAAATGAAACATGAATAAAGGCGAGTGACACCCTTTGATCCAGATTATTTTTGGCATGAAATGAGAGCGAAGATATAATAAAGAAATGCATAGAGATATCGTGGATATCCAATAATATAACAGAAATGCATCAGAGATTCAACCATAAACACAGAGATACAGTAATACACGATTTCTATTAATGAAATAAATGTACAAAAACTGTAAATATACAGAGTGAAAGACTCACTAGAATGGTGGCATCTTATCTCTGAGAAGATATGTGAGGGATACTTGCATTCGCAAGAAGATGATTGTTACAATGAGGCTCTACGGGCCTTTTTAACATAAGGAAAATCCAAAACCATAACCCCAGAAGATGAAAATCCAAAAGGTTTGCGGGCCCCGATGGAGGTAGTTGATACATCAACTTCCCGGGGGCATAACTTTTGCATACGATCTCTGTTTGGGGCGCTCAATACCTCATTAGAAACATCTATCCGAGGAATACAATTTTTGTGTGAGAAAAATTGAAGGAAATTCCATGTTGCTCCTTGTTTTCCCAAAAACAATCGTTTAGGGCCTCAAAAAGGCTCTGGAAGTTCAGGACCCGAAAAACTGCTAAAAATAGTAAATTACCAAAATTGCTAGAAAACTGTTTTGAGCCAGTAGGAAAATGTGGGTGGCCACCGATATCCACCTAGATCACCCTTGGAGCATGTGGTGTGTCTTGAAGGGAACGTCATGATTTTTAAACACAGGTGAGTAAATGAACCTCGGTGCCTAGAAAACAATATCTTACCTTGACATGGTTAGCCTTAAAATAATTATGTATGAGTAAAGTTTATAAATTATAAATTTTCCCTTAAAAATTTGCTAAGCCTAGTTGAAATTAAAGCCTAGGTCTAAGTAGGATATGAGGACTAAAAATTAATTAAGAAATTAATAAAGGGGGATGAAGGAAAAAAAGGGGGAACAATCAAATTTAGAATTTAAAGGAGGATTAAATTATCTAAAAATTAATTGTTGTTTATGTGCAAAACTTGCTAAATTTGAACTTAGACAAAAAGGGGAAATTAAATGCAAAAGGAATGTGGAACATAGAAATGAATCTAGTCTAGAGAACTTTCCTAAATGAATTCAACTAAGCTTTAAGAAATGCGTCAGTATTTAAGGGAAATTGAGGTAATAAAGGGATATCAAGGAGTGTTTTTAGGAACGCTTTTAGGTGGGTGAGGGAAATTGGCAATTTAATTTAATTAATTAAGTGAATTTCTGGTGCAACTAAGGGATCAAGTGACAAGTGTACGGGGGAGAATTTTTCCTAATTAATTTTTAATAAAACAAATTTAATTGGAAAATGAAAGTGTCACTAAGAATAACTCTACAAAACCCCAGATGGGGTGCCACGAATCACAAAGCGACCACGTAGCACAGGCCGGAGCCCAGCCATTAATATGGCATGTTGTCTCCCCTCCCCTCACCATTAAATGGGAAATCACCATTACTTCTCTTCAAGAGGTGAAGGAATGCTCCCTTGTGTGAGAAAAATGACGGTCATGAGATTCAATGGATGGGGGACGTTGGTGGTAGTAGTCATGTCGATCCTCGGTGTTCTTAACCGACAAAGAAGAGATTGGGGCCATTTCACCTTAGCTTCCCACCAGGCTGGTAGCTATGATTTTTGGTGCATCTACCAAAGGATTTCTAGCACACTCACATTACGTATTAGCACCCTCCATTTCTCATCCATGATGAGGGAAAGAGGTAGGCCGCGTCGCGACCCTGCCTGGCACAGCTTTGCCACAAGACAGAGGAGGAGGCAATAATTAGAGTAGGAATTATCCATAGCCTATGCTCAGCGCAGGGAGAAGGTTAGGATGCCTCAAATGGCGTCTGTGGAGGAGGTGATTCCAGAGGAACCAATTCAGTTCCTTCTAGAATCCCTCCTCTTCACAGTGCTAGATAACTGGAAGCCCCCCAACCAATTTCCAGTGGGAGGTAGTGCACCAGACATAGATAGGCCTATGTGGGAGGAAAAGGAATCTTACACTTGGATAGTTGAGGATAAATTCCCTAAGGAATTCATCCACCTTTACCCCAAGGACACCACGCTTCTAGGTGATTTAAAAATTTTTAAGTGCAGTAGAGGAAGTCGAGGAGCATGAGACAGAGGATAAATTCGGGATGGTGAAGGACAAAGAGGGAGCACAGGAGGTTACAAGTGAGGCAGTAGGTGGTTTGGTGGTGGAGGGTGGCCCGATCCTAGCGCCACCACCTATTACAACAATTTCGGAACCATGGCAATACCCCCCTCCATTCTTCCACCCAGAGCAACTGGCGCTAGTGTTTGATCTTTGAAGCCAGATGGCAGATCAGATTCACCACGACATCCTCATGCACCAGCATATCGATATGTTATATGAGGCATACTCAAATGCACCAGCCGTCCAAAAATGCTCGACTTGTGCCAGGCCTTTTGTGATCCACACTTGAAATGGGCCTCTCAGCAATGACCCCAGTGAGGCAACCTCCGATGCTAATGGGTAATTCTGTGGATTGGAGTTCAATCTGGTTCCTTGCGCTACCTCAACACAGTTTCAATTTCATGCTTATATGCTTGTTTAATTTCCAGTTCAATGTCCATTTTTACTTCCAGTTTAGTTTTCATGGCTTCTTTGAACATTGGTGTAAAGACTTAAGTCTACCACCTTCCCTAGTTTTTGTTTGGCAGGGTAGATGGCAGACCGCGAATTTTGACATGGACATGGACATCACAGTCTACCATCTATCCCGGTTTCCGCTAACTCATCAGAACAATTGACAGACTGTTTCTATGTGCTTTTTTGTATTTGAAAAGTTTTAATAGGATTCTCCCTTTTTTACTCAAAAAAAAAAAAAACTTTATAAAAGAAATGGCAGAGGAGGGGAATGGATCACTACTAGTATGTGTAAGGTTATGCTTCTAGATTTTTCTTGACTGTTTTTTCTTGTGGGAATTGGGATACCCATCTCAAATAGAGAGTGGTAGCTCGACCTTGTGATGTGAGATGGGAGCTAGCTTTCTCTGGTTTGTGTGCGTGGCCCCTTTGCGGCTCGAGGGGCTTAGGGGGAATAAGAGTACCCCTAGCATTGGTTGGGAGGTACTGGTGAGGTCTCAATGATTAGCAAGTGGGGATTTGGATGGAGCAAAAGTGTGGAACAACAACTTCAGATTCTTTGACTTCGGTTATGGTACTCTTATTCTGAGATTTGAATTTGTATTAAGTTTTAATCTGTATAATAGAGTTCTTGTAAATTCGCCATAAATTGATTGTATTTATGAATTGGATTCCACAAGTCCTTCAAAGATTTTATTGAAATCTAGGAGATATATTTCTAAAAATTGTCGTGATCTTGATTTCTCAATTGGATAATGGTTTTTAGTGGATATTTGTAGAACAGAGTATAAATTAGGTCGCTTCCTTCAATTTACATATCAGAATGTTAAAGTTAAATTATCATTTAAATAATGGCAATGGATACAATGAATTGTTCATGTATGGCCTATCTAGAAGAATATTACATTATAGGTGATGTTTTGGGCCAATTCCCGGCGAACTGAATATATCTTGTAGCTTGGATTTGAATTTTAATTTCTGAGATTTAAAACCCTTTTGTTGTGTTGTCGATTTTAGCTTGAGGTTTTATTTCTTTATGCATTCGTTAGATTGATTGGCTATTGCGTAGAAGCATTCATTGAGGATGGTCTTGATTTTGAATTTGGAATTTAGAGAATATATCATTGTATCCATTCCTAGGATATGATAACCCTTGCTTGAATTATTACACCCTTCTTGGATGCATTTAAATGACCTATGCATTTTTAAGGAACTTATTTTCTCCATTGTGTTTTTATAATTCATTTTATTTTGTGTGCTCTTCTCTCCTCGTGGATCGTAGACACAGTCTCTTGGGCACTGTAAATCGTGTGGTTGCACCCAAGATGGATCTACTGATGATTTCCTTTTCTGTATAGAATCCTTATCCTGATTTCTGAACCTTTAAAATTCGTTTTTGTTGTTACAGGAAATTTATGGTTTTAATTATTGATTCAATGCAATTTTAATTCATGGTACTCTGTATTATTCTTGATTATCGTGAACGATTTTCCTCTTTTTCCATTTGAAAACTATCCACTTTTTGTAAACTCAATATTATTGATTTCCTAAATCATTGTCCCTTGAATTCATGGATTCGATTTTATGTTCACGTGATTTACTGTAGAAAATTTTGATGTCTAGAAATTTCTCCTTGTAGAGTCTTTGCAAGCGATCTCCACTTGGGATGATTGATTTTAAATATCTTTGTATGTTAACTTATTTATAGAAACTAAATTTTGTGCCTTACACTACCCAAGCTTTTAAAGCTTATGAAATTGTCAATAGGTTTAGTGTTGTCAAAAGATTGCAGCTGTGCTTGTTGTGGATTCTTTTTGTTGGCCTGTAGAAAACAATCCCAGAATTTTATTGAGCGTTTATGTTATGTGTATTTCCCTTTGATTTTTAATTTTGAAGTATTTTGTTCATGGGATGATTTTTGGGGCTGCAACATTAGCTCGACCTTCTTGAGTACCTTTGTGTTTATTACTGTCCCTTCCTTCAGGCTTAATCATTTCTGAAATCTATTCATTTCCTGTAAATGTAAATTTGATTTTTCAGAAATTTTTTCATTTCAAGGTCTAGATCAATGGTCGGATTGAGGGCTGGGTTAGGTCTGGTTGCCCTTTTTTTCCAGTTAATTGTTTGTATTGATTTCTAGCCTTAAAACAGTGGTAACATCGTAGAGTAAAAGGGTGATTTGAATTTGTTGATTGGATGGGCGCATCCATGATCACTCACCTCTTACCTTTCTCTGCCACTCCTTGACAGACCCTGCAACCATTTATTGTCCCTTCCACTAAACTACAATTAAAATAAAAAACTTTTTTGATGCACCTAAAATTAATTTAAAATTTCATAAATTAAGTGTCAGATGGAGGAATGGATTAAGTGATGGATGGAGGACCAGATTAAGTGTCGAATGGAGGGCTGGATTGAGGTCTGGAACAAATTTCAGATTTTTCTACACACCGAATCAGGGACTAGGATAGATTCTAGAAGTCCTCCTTGTTCCTTACTATAGATAGGCGATTTAGCCTCTGAATATTATTATTATTATTTGGTCAATTAAGATTTGTTTTCCTAAACCTTTAAAGGGATTTAAAGGTTAGCATGTGAGTGCTTTAATTATGGTTTAACAAGACTTGTTTATCTTAATTCTTAAATGTATTTCGTAGGGTAGTTGACTTCTATCTTTTAGTTATGGTTGGACTTCCCTTAACTCTTTAATGAGATTTTGGGATAGCAATTGCATTCTTATGTGTGGTTTAAATAGGATTTGGTCTTCCTTAATACCTTTGAGTGGAAATCTAAGGTAGACTTGGAATCTTTCCACCTCACTTGCTATGATTGAACCCCTTAGATCTTTTAAATGGTTATGCCAAAACTAGACTTCTTATTAATTGGTATTATGATTGATGCTTTAGTTTTATAAATTGGATTCATAATGCAAGGTAGAATCTAAATTTAATGTAGTGCTTAAGAAGATAGATTGATCTTCTTGTGGTTCCTTGAAATTGAATGTATGATTTTAGCCCTTAGATTCCTGTTATATATTCTTAGAAGATATTCCTTAATTGAAGATGCATAGTTGAGTTACATGAGACCGAGATTTATTTATTCTCTTTGGGTTATTATTCTTTATGTAAAATTCTCTTACTCATTTACACTTAATGTTGCTTGAAGATTTATTAAGTAGACTAGAATATTATTTGCACTATGATGAATAATTGATGATTAGATGAGATTGATGAGCTAGTTTGGATTACGGTTTTTGTTGGGCTATGGGAATTAGACACCTCCTTGTTTCTCAGAATAGTCGCCATCCCTGAGACCTTAAATGGTTAAAATAAATTGGAACCTGGGATTGATCATTGCTAATGTGTCCCGGAGGTCCTAACCTTGCAGGGTAGGCTGGATGGGTAGAATCTTAATTCATTCGTACGATTATATTTATGAGATGAGTTGAGACATTTATGATTCGTATTGTTTATGCATCATCATTTACTGTATGAAGGCAATGATTATGGGCTGCTATTTATTTTTGTTAATGCGTCGATATGTGTATCGTTTTTCATGGCCATAATGTGTCGGCTTTATGTCACGAATGATTGATAATGTGTTGAAATTGTTTCATTAATATATTGGATTATTAGTAAATGATATAGTTAATAATTGTGATGTATATTTCCTAACGCTAAAATAAAAGAAAAAAAAATTGTACATCATTTTTGTTGTCGTAACGATCGACCATTACATATGGCATCAGAGTGGGTTCAACCCCGTGACTTGGGATCATTACGCCTTCCACTGTATCAACACTTGATTCTAATTGGTCGCTAATTAATTTGAATTTTATTCATGAAGGTAATCATGGTTAGAGGAAGTCATGGAGGAATATGACATGGTACTAGGGGAGGAGGAATGACGCATCCTGTAGAATCCATGCCAGAGAGGTCTAACCCCCAAGGAGAAGAACAAGTCGTTGAACATGAACACGTCGTTGTGGGAGATGGGGTTGGGTTAATGAGGTCCTTTCAGAGGATGTCAAAGGCCTTGATTAGTCGTCTGTATAGAGATTAGTATAGGGCACTAGTACCCCCTGGGGGTCCCCCATGCGCCCTGGACGATACTAGTAGCATTCACCAGGAACTCGAGAAGGTCAAGTTTCCCAAATTCTTGGGTGCCATGGATGATGCAACCGCCAAGGCGTGGTTGGAGAATTTGGCGATGTGTTTTTCAATTCGTGACTATACCTCCAACATGAAAGTCCACATGGTGGTATTTTAGTTGAAGGGGAGAGCTCTTCTCTGGTGGAAGACGCTTCTGCCACAACTGAACATGGCCATCGAAGATGTGTCATGGGAACTGTTCAAGGAGCGGTTATGGGAGAGGTATTTGTTTGAGGAATTCATTGAGAAGAAACTCAATGAGTTCAATGCCTTATGACAGGGTGGTCGTACGGTGCCCAAGTACAAGGCCCATTTCATGGAGCTTCTTCAATATGCTCTGCATTTGAACACTAAGAAGATTAAGGTCAGCAAGTTCATGTTCGACCTTAATGTCAACATTCATGTGAAAGCGAGGATTTTAATGCCTCAGACGTTGCACGATGTTGTCTAGAAGGCCCTCATAGTCGAAGAAGACCTCATTAGTGGGGGTCAAAGTAGGACTCCGGCGAGACCGATGGGACAGGCAACATCTAGTGCGCAGCAGCATCAGACACCAACTAGACATCCACCAAGGTATCAAGGCACTCTGAGAGGATACACCTTCATTACACCACGTCAATTGGTGCCTCAACAGCAACAAACTCCCTACATAGGACCATAGCACCAACAACAACATCGATCGAAGAAACAATAGTTCAATCCTATTTAGAAGGAAACACTAGGGTTTTAGGCTAGTGGGCCATCATATTTTACTTCGGGGAATAGGAGTGTTGGACTGAAGACCGGGTGTTGGACATGTGGAGAGCCACATCACCAACATGAATTCCCAATTGAGAGGGCCAGAGCAGTTGGATCGATTGAACCCACCACAGTAGGATATTTGGGCAAGGCCCATCGGATTCATGCAGCGGTGAACAATCGCCAGGTCAAGCACCATTCTATTTTTCTCAAGACGTCAGGTACCATCGTTGACTAGACCTTTAGTATTTTGATAGATCCAGGTGCTACAAAGAGCTTTAATTTATGGTGCAACGCTAAAAAGAATTAAGGTAAAAGCAGTCGAACATGATGAGTTTAGCTTCGTTCAAATGTCTTCAGGAGCCAAACAGAAGGTTGGAGGAAAGGTTATGGGCTGTAGAATTAACCCGAGAGATTTTGTCACAAAGGAAAAACTATACGTCATGATATTAGAATCTTATAACGTTGTGATCGGTATGGACTGGTTGGAATCGCATGAGGCGATACTCAACTGTAAGACGAAACGGTTGAGTTTGGTTGATGATGAAGGACATAGACATGTGATTATAGGAAGGAACTAGGGATCTTCCCTAAGGTTCATATCTTCCCTATAGCTTTGAAATAGCATGTGCAAGGGATGAAAGTTGTATGAGATTCTTGCATTGAATGAAAACGGTGTGGAGGAAGGACTAGAAAACCTTTTGGTAGTATGAGATTTTGCGGACATATTCCCAGAGGAGTTACCAGGGTTGTCTCCTGAGAGGGATGGAATTTACCATCGACCTAAAACCTGGGATTGAACCAATAGAAATAACATCATATCATATGTCGACCCCTAAGTTACAGCAGTTGAAAATGCAATTGAAGGAGTTGTTGGACCTAGGACTTATACGTCTAATTTTTTCATCGTGGGGTGCACCTATTATTTTCATACAGAAAAAGGATGGGTTGTGGAGAATCTGCATTGAATACCATCAATTGAACAAGGAAATGATCAAGAACTAGTATCTATTTCCAAGAATTGACAATTTGTTTGATCAAATGAAGGGCGTGATTGTTTTTTCGAAGATTGACTTGAGATCAAGGTATCACCAATTACGGATCAAGGAGGAAGAAATTCATAAGAACACATTTAATATGAGTGTTGGACATTACGAGTTTATTGTTTTACCGTTTGGACTGACCAACACCCCAGGGGTATTCATGAGCTTGATGAATGGGTGTTCCATGAATACTTGGAAAAAAAATTTCAAGTATTCATTGACGATATTTTGATCTATTCTAGATGATGGAAGAACATGATGAACATTTGCACTTGGTACTACAGTGTCTACTAGAGAACAATTTGTTTCGGAAACTACCGAAATGCTCTTTTTATCAATCGAAGATTCATTAGTTAGGGCATGTCATCTCCGAAGAAGGTATCGTTATGGATCCAATGAAGGTAGAGGATATTGTGGAGTGGCCTATGCCGACAAATGTCCCAGAGGTATGTAGGTTCATGGGTTTAGTAGGATATTATCAACGGTTCATCAAGGGTTTTTCAAAGATAGAAAATCTTCTTACGGAATTGCAGAAGAAGAACAAGAAGTTTGTATGGACCGAGAAATGCATGGAATCATTTCGATGGCTCAAAGAGAAATTGACGACAACAATGATACTAAAATTCCCTGACATGGATGAGGATTTCTTGGTGTGCACAGACTCATCCAAGGAAGGCTTAGGTAGAGTCTTGATGCAAGATGGTCGAGTGATCGCTTACATCTCAATAAAGTTAAGAAATCATGAGGAGAACTATGCAATGCATGACTTGGAGTTATTAGCCATTGTGTATGCCCTAAGAGTGTGGAGGCACTATCTAATTGGATAGAAATTTGAACTAAAAACATACCACTGTGGTTTATAGCACATTTTACACAAATCGACTTGAACGCGTGACAAATGCATTGGTCATAACTTTTTAGTGAGTACGATTTCAAGATTACCTACATAAAAGGAACAATGAACAGAGTGGTTGATGCATTGAGTCGAAGACCACACATATTTTTGGTAATACCTCTTCTAACGAATCTCCGTGAAAATATTCTAACTATACAGTGCGACGATGACTAGTATAAAGAGGTTAAGGAGTTTATCGGAAAAGACACCATGTTGGTACCAAAATTTGAGGGGTTTACTGTGGAAAATGATGGATTAATGAGATATAATAACTGAATTTATGTACCTCCCAATGAAGAATTGAGAAGTTTTATATTAAATGAAGGACATATAGCTGTGTACATGGATCATCCTGGAGTCATGAAGATGAGGGCATGCCTTAAACCATTATTTTTCTAGAAAGGAATGAAGGCAGACATAGTCAACTACATGGAAAGACATCTAGAATGTCAGCAAGTGAAGGTTGAACATAGACATATGGAAGGATTACTACAACCACACACTATTCTAGAATCAAAATGGGAGGTCATTTCGATGGACTTCATCATTGGATTGCCTCTAAAGGAAAGGAGGAACGACTCAATTTTCATGGTAGTTGACACTCTGACAAAGAGTGCACATTTTATCCCTATCCGTACAACATATCAGGCGCCAGACATAGCTAGATTTTTTATCAGCCAGATAGTGAGACTGCATGGATTTCCTAAGAGGATCATATCCAATCGAGGATCAATATTTACAGGATGATTTTGGACTAGTTTCTAAGAGTCATTGGGAACCCAACTTAACTTTAGTACCAGATATCACCTGGAGATAGACGAGCAGACAGAAGGAATGAACCAAATCTTGGAAGATATTTTGTGTACGAATGTGATGGATCAACAGAAGAATTGAGAGGAGTTTTTTCCACTGGTAGTGTTTGCATACAAAAACAACTATCAAAGCACCATTAAGATGGCACCTTCTGAGTTTATTTACGAAAGATTGTGTTAGATGCCTTTGAGTTGGGATTGGCTTGAGTATAGGGTCCTAGTAGGACCAGAAGCGATCCAAGAAATGGAAGAGAAAATACAAATCATAATACAAAGGATTAAGGAAGCACAGGATTAACATAAGAGCTATGTTGATGTGCATCTCATTGACCATAGCTATGAAGTTGGTGATCAATTCTTCTTGTGGGTGAAACCACACAAGAGTGAATCGATCAAGTTTGGAAAGGGTGATAAACTCTCTCTTAGGTTCATGGGACCTTTCAAGGTTGTGGAAAGGAAGGGGCTCGTGGCCTATCGACTAGCCTTTCCTGATTCTTTGAGGTGTATGCACAACTTTTTTCATGTATTTGTTTTGAGACATTATGTTAATAATCCTACACATGCGATTGACATGATTTCCTTGCAGGTGCTAGATGAAGTTGCACTCACGACGGAGCCAATATGCATTATGTACCATCCCATTCGACATATACGACGTCGACCAGTCGATTAGGTCAAGGTCCAGTGGGACAATTATAGTCCACACTCAGCTACTTAGGAGGACGCATATGATATGCATCAACAGTTTCCATTTTTTTTATAACTAGACATTTAGATATTGTCAGATACTTTATTTTTGCACTTGTATACTGTGAAACATCAGGACAAAGTTTAAAACAAGAGGGGGTGTATGTAACATCCCACTCTTGTGTGCACTTGATGTGACTTATTATTTGAGGACACTTGCATGCAAGTGATCCGGTTTATTATATGATTGTTTGCTTTGCTTATGGATTTTGATGATGAGATTGTGGATTATGATGTTATGTTATATTATTTATGTATAGACATGTGCTATTGACTAGTTTCTCCTGAGTGTGTAGGAGTCTTTACAGATTGAGGATGTTGATGGCATCGATGAGCCTCCTTCGACTCTGGATCGAGTCAAGGTGTGGGTTGTATATGGTTTGAGTGTTTCTGTTATTGCATATGTGACATATGACTGGGTATATTATGATTTTGTTATTGGATCGTTGACATGTTTCGTTGATGGATGCAGGCTGACAATTGCTTTCTAATCAGACTCAAATTAGGAGTAAAGGGGCCATGCACAACAACCGGAGATATTGAGGGACATGTGTGGAAACATCCCTGCCACATCCTACTAGCACTCTCGTCGTGGCTCAAATTGTAGGTTAATGATTACCTAGTTCGAGAGATCCACAATGTCGTGAGGGAATACTGAGAGAGTCGCTCATGAATATTTTAAGGGGCACACAATAAGGCAGAGTCTCTATTTCTTATATGCCCTTAGTCTCCCACAAGGTCATCCGATGCAATATTGACTCTAAGGGTTGGAAAACTACCAAAATCAGTTAAAAGGTAAGTGGCACTCTTGGAGCACACAGTGTGTCTTGAAGGGCATGTCGCAATTTTTAAACATAGGTGAGTAAATGAACCTAGGTGCCTAGAAAATAATATATTACCTTGACATGGTCAACCTTAAAATAATTGTGTATGAGTAAAGTTTATAAATTATAAATTTTCCCTTAAAAATTTGCTAGGCCTAGTTGAAATTAAAGCCTATGTCTAAGTAGGATATGAGGACTAAAAATTAATTAAGAAATTAATAAAGGGGGGATGAAGAAAAAAAGGGAGAAAAATCAAATTTAGAATTTAAAGGAGGATTAAATTATCTAAAAATTAATTGTTGTTTATGTGCAAAACTTGTTAAATTCGAACTTAGACAAAAGGGGGAAATTAAATTCAAAAGGAATGTGGAACATAGAAAGGAATCTAGTCTAGAGAACTTCCTAAATTAACTCAACTAAGATTTAAGAAAGGCATCAATATTTAAAGGAAATTGAAGGAATAAAGGGACATCAAGGAGCATTTTTAGGAACGCTTTTAGGTGGGTGAGAGAAATTCGCAATTTAATTTAATTAATTAAGTGAATTTCTGGTGCAACTAAAGGATTGGGTGACAAGTGTATAGGGGAGAATTTTTCCTAATTAATTTTTAATAAAACGAATTTAATGTGCAAATTGAAGTCTCACTAAGAATAAATCTATAAGATAAATGGTAGAGGAAGGGAATGGATCACAACTGGTATGCGTAAGGTTATGTTGTTAGATTATTCTTGACTGTTTTTTCTTGTGGGAGTTGGGATACCCAGCTCGAATAGAGAGTTGTAGCTTGACCTTGCGAGGAAATCTAGGAGATAGCTTTCTCTGGTTTGTGTGCATGGCCCCTTTGTGGCTCGATGGGCTCAGAGGGAAGAAGAGTACCCCTAGAATTGGTTGGGAGGTATCGGTGAGGTCTCAACGATTAGCAAGTGAGGAGATGAACGGAGCGCAAGCGCGGAACAAAAACTTTAGATTCTTCACCTTCAGTTACGGTACTCTTATTCTAAGATTTGAATTTGTTTTAAGTTTTAATATGTATAATAGAGTTCTTGTAATTTCTCCATAAACTGATTTTATCTATGAACTGGATTCGACAAGTCCTTCAAAGATTTTATTGAAATCTAGGAGATATATTTATGAAAATTGTCGTCATCTTGATTTCTCAATTGGATAATGGTTTTTAGTGGATATTTGTAGAATAGAGTATAAATTTGGTCGCTTCCTTCGAATTGCATATCAGAATGTTAAAGTTAAATTATCATTTAAATAATGGCGTTGGATGCAATGAATGGTTCCTGTATGGCCTATCTAGAAGAATCTTATATTATACGTGTTGTGTTGGGCCAATTCCTGATGAACTGAATAGCTCTTGTAGCTTGGATTTGAATTTTAATTTCTGAGATTCAAAACCTTGTTGTTGTGTTGTCGATTTCAGCATGAGGTTTTATTTATTTATGCATTCGTTGGATTGATTGGCTATTGCATAGAAGCATTCATTGAGGTTGGTCTTGATTTTGAATTCGACATTTAGAGAATATATCAATGTATTCATTCCTAGGATACGATAACCCTTGCTTGAATTATTACACCCTTCCTGGATGCATTTAAATGCTCTGCGCATTTTTAAGGAACCCATTTTTTTCTCTACATTTTCTCTTCTCTCCTCATGGATTGTAGGAGTGGTCTCTTGGGCACTAGAAATCATGTGGCTGCATCCAAGATGGGTCTACTGATGATTTCATTTTCTGTATAGAATCCTTATCCTGATTTCAGAACCTTTAAAATTTGTTTTTTCTATTACATGAAATTTGTGGTTTTAATTATTGATTCAATCCAATTTTAATTCATGTTATTTCGTATTAGTCTTGATTATCGTAAACGATTTTCCTTTTGTGTCATTTGAAAACTACCCACTTTTTGCAAACCCAATATTATTGATTTCCTCAATCGTTGTCCCTTGAATTCATAGATTTTGATTTTATGTTCATGTGATTCATTGTAGAAAATGTTGATGTTTGGAAATTTCACCTTGTAGAGTCCTTACAAGCAAACTCCACTTGGGATGATTGATTTTAAAGATCTATGTATGTTAACTTATTTCTGGAAACTAAATTTCACCTTGTAGAGTCCTTGCAAGCAATCTCCACTTGGGATGATTGATTTTAAAGATCTATGTATGTTAACTTATTTCTAGAAACTAAATTTTGGGCCTTACGCTACCCAAACTTGTAAATCTTATGAAATTGTCAACAGGTTTAGCGCTGTCAAAATATTGCAGCTTTGTTCCTAGTGGATTCTTTTTGTTGGCCTGTACAAAACAATCCCAGAATTTTATTGAGCGTTTATGTTCTTTGTATTTCCCTTTGATTTTTAATTTCGAAGTATTTTATTCATGGGACTATTTTTAGGGCTGCAACATTATCTCGACCTTCCTGAGTACCTATATGTTTATTATTGTCCCTTCCTTCAGGCTTAACAATTTTTGAAATATATTCGCTGCCTATAAATGCAAATTCAATTTTTTAGAATAATTTTTTTTTTCAAGGTCAGGATCAAGGGTCGAACCGAGGGCCGAATCAAGGGCTAGATAAGGTGTTGGATTAA
Source organism: Picea mariana (assembly GCA_032191745.1). Taxonomy (NCBI): domain Eukaryota; kingdom Viridiplantae; phylum Streptophyta; class Pinopsida; order Pinales; family Pinaceae; genus Picea; species Picea mariana. The sequence continues at coordinate 15,883 of JASDQU011175087.1, forward strand.
GTTTCATGTGAAAAATGTCTCTCTTGCATTTATGGTGTCATTAACATGTTCGTGTTTGGTTTCCCTTTTTTTCCAGTTAATTGTTTGTGTTGATTTCCATCCTTAATACAGTGGTAACATCGTAGAGTAGAAGGGTGAGTTGAATTTGTTGATTGGTTGGACGTATACATGATCACTCACCTCTTACCTGTCACTACCACTTATTGACATACCATGCAACCATTTATTGTCCCTTCCACTAAACTACAATTAAAATAAAAATCATTTTTTCTACACCTAAAATTAATTTAAATTTTCAAAAATTAAGTGTCGGATGGAGGACCAGATTAAGTGTCGGATGGAGGGACGGATTGAGGTCTGGAACAAATTTTGGATTTTTATGCACATCGAAATCAGGGGCTGGGATAGATTATGGAAGTCCTCCTTGTTCCTTACTATAGATAGGTTATTTAGCCTACGAATTTTATTATTATTTTTTGGTCAATTAATATTTGTCTTCCTAAACCTTTAAAAAAATTTAAAGGTTATAATGTGAGTGATTTAATTATGGTTTAACAAGACCTAGTTATCTTAATTCTTAAATGGATTTCGTAGGGTAGTTGAATTCTATCCTTTACTTAAGGTTGGACTTCCCTTAACTCTTTAATGAAATTTTTGGATAGCAATTGCATTCTTACATGTGGTTGAAATAGGATTTGGTCTTCTTTAATACCTTTGAGTGGAAATGTAAGGTAGACTTGGAATCTTTCCACCTCGCTTGCTATGATTGAACCCCTTAGATATTTTAAATGGTTATGCCAGTAGTATACTTCTTATTATTTGGTATTTTGATTGATTATTTAGTTTTATAAATTGGATGCATAATGCAAGGTAGCATCTAAATTTAATGTAGTGCTTAAGAAGATAGATTGATCCTCTTGTGGTTCCTTGCAATTGAATGTATGATTTTAGCCCTTAGATTCTTGTTATATATTCTTAGAAGATATTCCTTAATTGAATATGCATAGTTGAGTTACACGAGACTGAGATTTATTTATGCTCTTTGGGTTATTATTCTTTATGTAAAAGCCTCTTGCTCATTTACTCTCAATGTTGCTTGAAGCTTTATTAAGAAGAGTAGAATATTATTTGCACTATGATGAATAATTGATGATTAGATGAGATTGATGAGCTAGTTTGGATTGCGATTTTTGTTGGGCTATAGGAATTAGACACCTCCTTATTCCTCAGAACAGTCGCTAGCCCTAATACCTTAAATGATTAAAATCAATTAGAACCTAGGCCTAAGAATTGCTTATGTGTCCTGGGGGTCCTAACCTTGCAGGGTAGGTTGGATGGGTAGCATCTA
>JASDQU011175088.1:12337-25844 GCA_032191745.1 Picea mariana
AGGAAACATGTAGTGGGAGGGGGGTTCAACAAATCGATTTTGGGAGATATTGTTGGGTACGTGTTATATTCTTTGCATGTGTGTGGGGGGGTGCGTCAGATTCGACAACTGCATCTGACGATCCCTCGTAGTAGTGTTGTTTGTGTTTTTTGCATCAGGCACTTCCTAGGGGGGGCCATGTATGCCCCCCCTAATTACGTGCAGCGTTCAGCACCAAGCGGTAGGTCGGGGCAAAGCCCCGATTTTTTTTTTGGGCGGTTTTTGCTATTTTTAGCAGTTTTCTAAATTAATCCTGGATTCATGGATTAGGGTTTTGGTATCTACGAAATACCTAAAAACATTGTATATATTGTACGGTGAATGGTGAAATTCAATATAATGAATATAATAAGGTTTTCCTCGAGTGAGGGTTTCCAATATAAATCTCTATGTACTATGTGAATGAGCCATTGATTAATTTATGTTTTTCTTAAGAATCTATATGCATTGCTTTACTTCGTAGGTTTAAGACTTACATGTGGTATCAGAGCTCATTTTTGGCTTCAGAGGGACGCCTTTGTTGTTGATGGTTTGGCTCGGTCTTGATAGATCAAGTTTATCTTGGGTCTATGATAAACCTGGGTTTAGTGGGATCTTTTGCAATGGAGATTTGAGTATAGAAAGAGGAATGGCGAGCTCTTCTAGAATCGAGATAGAGAATTTCAATGGTAAAAACTTTGAGCTATGGAAGCTTAAGATGGAGGACCTTCTTGTAGACAAAGAACAATGGATCGTTGTGGATCCTGGTACACAACCTACTGGTTGTCACACACCCACTACGGCATAATAAAAAAAAATTATTTTCCTCAAGGGATAGAATCCCCAAAGTCCTACGGGGGCCTAGCGCAGGCTAGTTCTTCCCTATTCACCTCCCTATGGTTGTGGGTTAGGACCACAAGCCAAACAAACATGGTTTCCTTTCACTCTTCATAGCTCAGCACTACCAGAGTGTCGAGTCTTTCGACTCTACAAACCCCAACACAGCGAAGCGTCGAACCCTGAAAGGGCTAGAGAGTACAAGATTCTTGTTTGGGTCTTGTCCTCGTGACCACATTTGGTGACCCCGCACTTAAATCGGCAAGGAACTTACCGACTCTTCGCGATTCGGGAAATCGCGATGCATGACCTCTTCCTTTCCCATTCAAATCCCTGAAATCCATGAAGTCTCCCAAGTTTCCCTCCAAAGGAGATCAACGGGATTTTGGATCCTTTCGGGATTTTGGTGCCCGGGGGTTCGAGATGCAATGATCCCAAAAACCCATGCCATGCAAATCTCTGAATTCTGGTATGGGTATCCGTGAAGGAGATCAATGAACCTTGATAATGTGTATCCAACGATCCACAGGATTTCAGGGAACTCTCCCTTCTCCAGGCGACTCGTGTCCACCCATCAATCACGTGGGCCTCACCAAGAAATTCCTCCATGTGTTCTCTCGTGCTCGGCTCTCGACACTTCGCTACTCGGGAAGTTGTAAATGATCCCTTTCAACCTCCAAACTCATAAACCCCCGATACACGATGTATCGAGATGCCAGATCCCATGATTGTACTTTCTCTTTGATCAACGGCCCAGATCATATCACAATCTTGCGACACGGGACTTCGTGACTCCAAGAGTCAGGTCTTCCACCTCCAAAATCGTGAATCCCTGATATGCGAAATGGATAGATCTTCGCCACCTATCCTCTTTTGATTAACGGCCTAGATCACATTGCAATCTCGCGACTCGGGACTTTGTGACTCTAAGAGTCAGGTCTTCCACCTCCAAACTCATGAATCCCCAATATGAGAAATGGACAGATCTCCGCCACCTGTCCTCTTTTGATTAATGACCCAAATCACATCGCGATCTTGCGACTCGGGACTTCGTGACTCCAAGAGTCGGGTCTTCCACCTTCAAACTTACGAATCCCCGATAAGCGAAATAGACATATCTCCACCACCTGTCCTCCAACATGGACGGTCCTGATGTCTTCGGGACTTTTGGGACGTAGTTGAGTTCACTCTTATGCCTAATTAAAGGATTAGATCAACATCTTATAGGGTTCCGATGGGTCCCTGGGATCTACGGTCTAGGATCCTCTCACGACTTTTCCATTTGCAAGGTCAAGAGACTTCCTCTTCTAACTCTCGATGTCCGAATCCCCGATAGGGAGGATCTCACGACACGTGTCCTCCTGCAGACAGGCGGCTTAGATCTATTTCACCTTGTCGTGATTTCTGAGGTCAAGTACTCAGACTCTTGTCCTCCGGATCCCCAAGCTCCCGAATGTCGATATCCCGATACAATCTCCTTCTTGGAACTCTCGCTCTGCTACTCTTCACATGAGGTTTAAACCTCATGTAATCCTCGACAAATCCAACGGCTATCGACTGTTTAGACCAAGATCTGATGGCTCAGACTTGTCTTTCCATTGCATCGTTCCTAAGCTTCCTGGACACGAATTCATGGTCCATATTCTTTCACGGACCTTGAGAATCTATGGTCCCAATTTCTTCGCTACTCGTGGAGATAAAGGAAAAAGGGTTAGGGCATTTAATGCCCTCATTTATTCCTTTGATCTAATGGTCGTGAATGACCATAGATCTCCCGATAGGATTTCATCCGTTGATCCATACTTGTTCTTCGAATCCTCAAGGGATTATGCGACTTCTGTGCCTCTGCAGAGTCTTTGCACACAAAGTGCTACCTGTTCTGAGCTTCTCAAAAGAAAAGGTGTCTCTATGGGGAGATTCATCCAGGGTATCACCCGATATGGATAAGCGTATAGGTTTCCCAAGAAACGGATTGAATTCTGAATTGATTCAATGTGCATATATACATATAAATCTATTTATAGACATAAGACATATGTGGCCCTTCCATTATAAGCATGAAACCACCATTTCAGAATCAAAACACTACACAGGCAGTCTTATACTCAGACCGTTTATAAAACTGCACAGACTATGAGCATATATGTCAGCATATGAATTTCAAGGTGCAAGATGTAAAACACTTATCAGAAATAACACCAAAAATGACTGCAACTGCTGAGAGGGGTGCTCGTTTCCACCCAACCATAGGCTCAGCGACTCCCAACAGATTTTCCACTAGCCACCCCCGAGCTAAGACCACGATGTTGTGAGACTATGTCTCAGTTTTCCAGTGACTAAGAACAAGGGTTACTCTCCCCCTTCTCCGCTATCACCCCCTCAACATATCTCCAAATTTCTCTTTTTTTTTCACTCGCGTCCCCCTTTCGCTCCTTCCTCACGCATTTTCCCCTTGCGAGGTTGTGTGTGGCGCGATCCCCCTCACAGTGATCAGGTGTCAGGATGGTCCACGGATGGGAGGTTTACCCACATCCCCTCATTACGCATGAGGAGCCATCCACCTACCATCCTGTGAGTAATTAATTTCAGGCCAGCGAGCTGCTCTTAGTTCTCCGGGCCAGTGAAGACCAAATACGGTATTGGTTTTCGGTGGAAGTTAACGCCACCATTCCAGGTGCCTTCCACCACCTTTATCCAGCCATCGTGGTCTCTTTTTCAGCATATCCCCTCTCAATAGTCCTGCAATATATATTCATAATATTATTTACATTCATCGACCTTTTTCATAAGGTCCATTCACATCATACATTCACATTTCTGAATTCGCCACAGTTCTTGGCCAGTATAGTTATTTTTACAAACTGGGGGAAACAGGGTGTTACAATTCCCTCCCCCTTAAAGGAACATCATCCTTGATGTTCTATCTATCGACATGACGTGCATGTACAGATGTAAACAAAATCGGATATGCCCGTTTCATGGCATCCTCCATTTCCCATGTAGCCTCATCTGGGCCAAAATGTCTCCATCGCACCTTGACCTGTGCAATGGTTCGGTTCTGGAGCAGGGTTTCCTTTCTGTCCAGTATGCATTGGGGTTTTGGTAGAAATTCTCCCTCTGGTTCCACCTGAATCACAGACCAATCAATTATATGATTAGCATCATGTAAATATTTCTTCAATAATGAAACATGGAAAACATTATGTGCTTTGACTGTGGGAGGAAGTGCTAGCCGATAGGCTACAAGTCCCACTCTATCTAGAACCTCAAAGGGTCTACAATACCGAGGTGCCAACTTGGCACAAGCTCCCATTTTCAGGGAACTCTTCCTGGGCCTAACTCTGAGATATACATGGTCTCCCATTTTGAACTCTCTTGGAGTTCTCTTGGTCGGCATAACTTTTCTATCGGTTTTGAGCGACCTTCAGATTTTGTCTTATCTGACTCACTTGTTGTTCCATTTATTTTAACATGTCGGGCACAAAAGATACCATGTTTACAGGATTACTCCATCTGACTGGAGTATTACACGGCCTACCATAGAGGACCTCAAAGGGACTCATCTTTAGGGATGCTTGGTAGTTGTTTTTGTAGGCGAATTCTACCAGTGGTAGGTAGTCTTCCCATTTCTTGGGTTGATGCATTACATGCATCCTTAACATGTCTTCTAATATTTGGTTCACTCTTTCTGTCTGTTCGTTGGTTTGGGGGTGATATGCGGTGCTAAACAACAATTTGATCTCTAAACCAGTCATCAGTGATTTCCAAAAGTTAGAAGTAAATTTTGTGTCTCTGTCGGACACGATCTCTTTCGACATACCATGTAGTCTGAATATCTCTTTCATGAATACCTGGGCGATATCTATTGCTTTGCAAGTTGATTTGACAGGGATGAAATGAGAAGACTTGCTCAATTTATCCACCACTACCATAATGGCATCGTTATGTTTGGTCTAAGTTGGTAACCCCGTGATGAAATCCATGGAGATGGTTTCCCATTTCCATTCTGGGATTGGTAAAGGTTGCAATAACCCTGTTGGATGTTGGTGTTCTGCTTTAACCTGTTGGAATTCTATGCATTTGGCCAAGTACTCGGCTACGTCTTTCTTCAATCTAGGCCAATAAAATTGTTTCCTGGTGGTAGTGACCATTTTCTGGTATCCTGGATGACCATTATAGGGTCTTTTATGTAGTTCATTCATAATGAACCTCTTCAAGTCGTCACACGCTGGAATATAAAATCTATTTCTATAAGTGAGAAGACCTCCTTTGGTCATCTGATAGCCTTCATATTTTACTCTGGCAAGTTCTTGTTGTAGGTACATGGTCACGCTCTGAACAAATGGATCTGTCCTTTGTACATTTCTGACTCTTTCCTTGACATCTGTCTCGCAGGTGCTCACCGCTGCCAGGTGAATTGTGTTCATACTTCTGCTAAGGGCATCGACCACCCTATTTTCCTTACCTTTAATGTGTTTGATCTTGAAATAAAACTTGCTAAGGAGGGCCATCCACCTATCTTGTCTAGCATTGAGCTTTGGTTGATCAAACAAGTATCGCAATCCATAGTGATCTGTCATAAGTACAAATTTTCTTCCCAGGAGGTAATGCCTCCACATTTTTAAGGCATGCACTATGGTTGCCAGTTCTAGATCATGGGTGACATAGTTGACTTCATGCTCGTTCAATTTTCGGGATTCATAGCAGATCACACTTCCTTCTTGCATAAGGACTCCTTTGAGTCCTTCCCTACAGGCATCTGTGCACACAAGGAAATCAGCTTCAGGATCGACGATCTTCAGCACGGGTGCATGGGTCAATAAATGTTTCAGGGTTTGAAATATTTCTTCACATTTCTGCGTCCACAGGAATTTTGTCCCCTTCTTCTGGAGGGCATTGATTGGACAACCAATCATGGAGAATCCTTTTATAAATCTCCTATAGTATCATGTTAATCCCATAAAGGATCTAATGTCTAAAACATCCTTTGGGGTAGGCCATTCCATGATAGACTTGATTTTGTCAGGGTCTACCACTACTCCTTCTTCGGAGAGAACATGGCCTAAGTAATGTATTTCTTTCTGAAAGAATTCACATTTGTTGAATTTAGCATAGAGATGATGTTCTCTTAGCACTTGCAGTACAAGTCTAAGATGCTCTTCATGCTCTTTTATGTTCTTGGAGTAGATTAATATATCTTCAATAAAAACAAGTACAAATTGGTCCAGGAATTTGTTGAGTACATTGTTCATCAAGCACATAAAAGTGGTAGGGGTATTGGTCAACCCAAAGGGCACAACCACAAACTCATAATGACCATACCTCGTTCGGAAGGCAGTTTTATGGATGTCTTCACCCTTGATTCGGACTTGATGGTATCCCAACCTTAAATCAATCTTTGAGAAAATAGACGCACCCCCCAATTGATCGAACAAGTCATCGATCCAGGGCAAGGGGTACTTGTTCTTTATGGTTACCTTATTGAATTGTTTATAATCTATACACAGTCTAAGGGTGTCATCCTTCTTTTTCACAAACAGGACTGGCGCTCCCCATGGAGACACGCTGGGTTGAATATAACCCTTATCCATCATTTCTTTTAATTGAAATTTGAGTTCAACTAACTCGGGTGTGCTCATCCGGTAGGGTGTCCTAGACACCGGCACCGCTCCTGGTGCGAGTTCTATCGGGAAGTCTATGTCTCTTCTCGTAGGTAGACCCAGTACCTCTTCCGGAAACACATCTCTATACTCCCTCAGGGTAGGATGGTCTTTAAGGCTAGGTTTTTCACCTTCTATGGTTTCCGACACCTGTATTTCATATAGGGGACATCCCTTTCAGCAATACTTTCTCATTTGCAGAGCTGATATTTTTCTCACCGAGACAGGTTTTCGGATCCTTTGAAGGGTCATCCTTTTTAGTTCTTTGCTCACACATTCTAAGATTTTATGGTAATATTCCAATTTGGCTTTATGGGCAACTAGCCAGCCCATACCAATCAACAGATCGTACGATCCGAGGGCTAATACGTTAAGGGTTGCTTGGGTGGGAAATTCACCCAACATCAATCGGCATGCTAGTATGACCTCTGCTACCCTTCTTTTGGTGCCAGTGGCTAACTGTACCAACCATGGCTTGGTTTGTTTTTGTGGCTGCAGTTTACACTTCTCAATAGCTTTAGGGGCTATATAACTCAAGTTTGAACCAGGGTCAATCAAAATAGACACTAGATGGTTGGAGATCATACCTTCTATCTCCACCACTGAAGCTTGATGGTCAGCTTGGTTATTATCCAAGGATGCATAAATCTGTGGCACACTCCTGGCCACATCATTGACTATAGTAGCTTCCTGGATGTTATAAATCCTCCGACTATTCTGTTGTCTGTGTGGACAGTCTCTTAGAAGATGTTCTTCTCCACAACCCCAACATTTCAAAGGTTCTCTCTTTGGGTTATCAGTCTTTACTGGTACAGGTCCAGAAGTTTTATTTCTGCTCAAGGAGGGAAAATTCTGTTGGTGCATACTCCGGGCTGGAAAGTTCATTCTTGGGTTCTTCTTGTAGTTCTTAAACCCTGGGGATTTAATTCCCCTTTTTTGAAATCTTGAACTATTCTTCTATTTCCATCCTTCACGAGGTTCTGCTCAATGCCCAAACTGTTCATGACAATAGGTTTCCTTTTGAATAGTGTCTTCTAGAGTCTTTGGCTCATCAAATTCAATTCGGTTCCGGTAGTCCTTGGGTAGCCCACTGATGAAGCGTTGCACCTTTGCCTTTTCTACTTTTATATAAGGCACATATCTCAGCAAGTCGAGGAATTTGTTGACATATTCCTCTATAGTGATTTGCCCTAGTTTGAGTTCATAAAACTCTTTTGTCTTCTCGTCGAAATATTTTTCCGACAAATACTTCTTCGGGAAGTATTTCTCAAACCGTTCCCAGGAAAGGTCCTCTTCTCGAACCCCTTTCATATTCTTAAGGTCTTCCCACCAAATGGAAGCCTTTCCGTTCAAGTTGAAGGTGGCCACTCGGGCCTTCATATTTTCTGAAAAGTCATGGACTCTGAAATACTTCTTTAATCCAAGTAGCCAGGCCTCTGCTTCCTCTCCCTTATTTATTTCACCGTCGAAGGAGGGTGGTTTGGCCTTTCTGAATTCTTCAAATTTTGGACCTTTGGAAGGCTTTTGCTTCTTCTGTTTCTTTTGGGAATAGGAACTGGCCCTGCTGCTAGAAGAGCCTTCTGAATTGCCAGCTTCCTTCTCAGAGGAATCACTCCACATCGGTCCTTTACCTCTAGGGTGGACCTTTTTCGAGGTGCTCCTCTCAGTGTGGCTACTAATATGACCATGTTTTTGAGTTTCAGGTTCATGCTGCATTTGTCTTTGTAGATCGAATAAACTCTGCAGTAAAACTGCATTAATTTATGTTTTTTTTTCTTGTTCTTTCATCAACCTTTCATTGTCAGCCTTACAGCTTTGTAATTCGACCATGAGACTCCTCACAGTCTCGGCTAGATCTGGAGGGGTCCCTACTGCCCTTCTTTCATCAGACTCTTCGTCTCTATTGTGGGAGCCTTCTCAATGCATAGTATGGTGAGTCACCATACTATGCGTTGATAACTTCCCGCGGTTGATCTTCCGCTTGTGTGCAAAAGGAGAAACGTTGGTTGTTAATCAATATTTATACTTATTTACAACCAGTACATAATTCATATTTTCACATGTACACACACAATAGGGGTTTTTCATTCTTAACTTCGTTTTTTGATTAGGAAGGTTAAGACAGGGGGGGTTTTACTCTTTTTAAGAGTGTTCTAAATGGAGCTTCTACGCAACTCATTCATGGGTCCAAGAAGACCAAGTGTTGTAACCATTCTCTAATACCAATTTGTCACACACCCACTACGACATAATAAAAAAAAATTCTTTTCCTCAAGGGACAAAATCCCCAAAGTCCTACGGGGGCCTAGTGCAGGCTAGTTCTTCCCTATTCACCTCCCTATGGTCGTGGGTTAGGACCACAGGCCAAACAAACATGGCATCCTTTTTCTCTTCACGGCTCAACACTACCAGAGTGTTGAGTCTTTCGACTCTGCAAACCCCAACACAGCGAAGCACCGAACCCTGAAAGGGCTAGCGAGTACAAGATTCCTGTTTGGGTCTTGTCCTCGTGACCGCATTTGGTGACCCCACGCTTAAATTGGCAAGGACCTTACCGGCTCTTTGTGATTAGGGAAATCGCAATGCATGACCTCTTTCTTTCCCATTCAAATCCCTGAAATCCACAAAGTCTCCCAAGTTTCCCTCCAAAGGAGATCAACGGTTGTAAGCCTCCCCTGATCCGACGGTTTGGATCCTTTCGGGATTTTGGTGCCCGGGGGTTCGAGATGCAATGATCCCAAAAACCCATGCCATGCAAATCTTCGAATTCCGATATGGGTATCCGTGAAGGAGATCAACGGCCCTTGATAATGTGGATCCAACGGTCCACAGGATTTCAAGGAACTCTCCCTTCTCCAGGTGACTCATGTCCACCCATCAATTACATGGGCCTCACCAAGAAATTATGCCACGTGTTCTCTCATTCTCGGCTCTCGGCACTTCGCTACTCGAGAAGTCGTAAATGATCCCTTTCAACCTCCGAACTCACGAAAGCCCGATATGCAATGTATCGAGATGCCAGATCCCACAGTTGTCCTTCCTCTTTGATCAACGGCCCAGATCATATCACAATCTCGCGACTCAGGACTTCGTGACTCCAAGAGTCAGGTCTTCCACCTCCAAACTCGTGAATCCCCGATATGAAAAATGGGATAATCTCTGCCACCTGTCCTCTTTTGATTAACGGCCCAAATCACATCGCGATCTCGCGACTCAGGACTTCATGACTCCAAGAGTCAGGTCTTCCACCTCCAAACTCGCGAATCCCCGATATGTGAAATGGAAAGATCTCCGCCACCTATCCTCTTTTGATTAACGGCCCAGATCACATCGCGATCTCGCTACTCAGGACTTCGTGACTCCAAGAGTCGGGTCTTCCACCTTCAAACTTACAAATCCCCGATAAGAGAAATGGAAATATCTCTGCCACCTGTCCTCCAACATGGACGGTCCTGATGTCTTCGAGACTTTTGGGACGTAGTCAAGTTCAGTCTTCTGCCTAAAGGATTAGATTGATGGCTTATAGGGCTCTGATGGGTCTCTGGGATCTACGGTCCAGGATCCTCTCGCGACCTTGCCTTTTGCAAGGTCAAGAGACTTCCTCTTCTGACTCCCAATGTCTGAATCCCTGATAGGGAGGATCTCGCGACACGTGTCCTCCTGCAGACGGGCGGCTCAGATCTATTTTGCCTTTTTGTGATTTCTAAGGTCGAGTACTCGGACTCTCGTCCTCTGGATCCCTGAGCTCCCAAACACCGATATCCTGATACAATCTCCTTCTCGGAACTCTCGCTCTGCTACTCTTCACATGAGGTTTAAACCTCATGTAATCCTCGACAGATCCAATGGCTATCGACTGTTTAGACCAAGATCTGATGGCTCAGACCTGTCTCTCCATTGTGTCATTCCTAAGCTTCCTGGACACGAATTCACGGTCCAGATTATTTCACGGACCTTGGGAATCTACGGTCCCAGTTTCTTTGCTACTCGCGAAGATAAAGGAAGAAAGGTTAGGGAATTCAACGCCCTCGTTTATTCCTTCGATCTAATGGTCATGAATGACCGCAGATCTCCCGACAGGATTTCATCCGTTGATCCATACTTGTCCTTCAAATCCTCAAGGAATTCTGCAACTTCTACGCCTCTACAGAGTCTTTGCACACAAAGTGCTACCTCTTCTGAGCTTCTCAAAAGAAAAGGTGTCTCTATGGGGAGATTCATCTAGGGTATCACCTGAGATGGATAAGGGTATAGTTTTCTTGAGAAATGGATTGAATTATGAATTGATTCAATGTGCGTATATACATACAAATCTATTTATAGACATAAGCCATATGTGGCCCTTCCATTATAAGCATGCAACCACCATTTCAGAATCAAAACACTACACAGGCAGTCTTATACTCAGACCGTTTATAAAACTGCACAGACTATGAGCACATATGTCAGCATATGAATTTCAAGGTGTAAGATGTAAAACACTTATCAGAAATAACACCAGAAATGAGTGCAACTGCTGAGAGGGGTGCTCGTTTCCACCCAATCGTAGGCTCAGTGACTCCCAATGGATTTGCCACTAGCCACCCCCGAGATGAGACCACGATGCTACGAGATTGTGTCTCTATTTTTCAGTGACCGAGAACGAGGGTTACTCTCCCCCTTCTCCGCTATCACCCCCTCTACATATCTCCAGAATTCTCTTTTTTTTTCACTTGCATCCCCCTTTCGCTCCTTCCTCACGCATTTTCCCCTTGCGAGGTTGTGTGTGGCGCGATCCCCCTCGCGATGGTCAGGTGTCAGGATGGTCAGTGGATGGGCGGTTTACCCCCATCCCCTCATTACGCATGAGGATCCATCCACCTACCATCCTGTGAGTAATTAATTTCGGGCCAGTGAGCTGCTCTTGGTTCTCCAGGCCATTGAAGATGAAATATCGTATTGGTTTTCGGTGGAAGTTAACGCCACCATTCCAGGTGCCTTCCACCACCTTTATCCAGCCATCGTGGTCTCTTTTTCATCATATCCCCTCTCAGCAGTCCTGCAATATATATTCATAATATTATTTACATTCATCGACCTTTTTCATAAGGTCCATTCACATCATACATTCACATTTCTGAATTCGCCACATTTCTTGGCCAGTATAGTTATTTTTACAAACTGGGGGAAATAGGGTGTTACACTGGTACACCATCTACTAGCACACATGATACTAGTACACAAACTACTAGTACACAAACTACTAGTACACTACCTACTGGTATGTCAAAGGAAGATTGGGAGAAGTTGGACAGAATAGCAAGGAGTACTATTTGACTCTGCCTGGCAGATTCGATGTTGTTGAATGTCTCGGGAGAATATACAACCAAGGAACTATGGGATAAGTTAGGGAATTTGTATCAATCAAAGTCCTTGGTAAACAATTTGTTTCTTCGAAATAAGTTGTATCATCTTAGGATGGAAGATGGAGATTCTATGACAGAACATCTTAATGCCTTTAATACTCTGGTAAGTCAACTTGTCTCTGTTAATATTATGATTGCAGAAGAAGATAAGTGTATTACTTTGTTATGTTCTTTGCTAGACTCTTGGGATAATCTAATTGTAGCAATTGGTAGTACCACTCAATCTATAATTTGGTTTCTACCTCAGGAAACATGACACCTGCCTCAGGAAACGTGTCATGTATTTAGGTGGTTTTTCGACAAATGGTTTTTGCCGATGGTTTCTCTATTTCTGGTTAAGGAATTAGGGTTTTGTACTAATCCAGGTCATTGGGTTAGGGTGTTGGATGTTGTTGGCTCCTATATGTATTTTGTATTGTAAACATTGTAACACTATGAATAATATAGAATATGTTGGTTTTCCCGATTTGGGTTTCCAGGGGAAAAATCTCTGTGTAATGTTTGTATTTTCCATTGTATATTTTCTGTTCTTTTTCTGAATATTTGTTTGCAGTAGAGTTTGCACAAGGTTAGAATTTACAAAAACCTCCACTGAAGAAGGAGGTGATGTTTACCTGGAATCTACAAGTACACATGCATACCATGATGTATGGTTGATCGCCTTATGTGCGTCATACCATATGACCCCTCACAGGGAGTGGTTCTCTGAATATGAAAAATACGATGGTGGTGATGTATTCCTAGGAGATGACTCGACAGCCAAAATCTTGGGACGTGGAAGGGTTAAGTTGCTGCTAAAAGATGGAAGGATTAGAACTCTCCCTTGGATTCTGCACATTCCAAAACTAGCTAGGAGACTAATATCTGTAAGCAAAATGGATGATGCAGGAGTGGATACTATATTTGAAAAGAACACTTGCAAGATGGTACAAGGAGAAATGGTGTTGATGAGAGGAGTTTGGTGTGGAACTCTGTACAAGTTGTCAGTAAGCACTTATACTAATGGGTGTAATAGTTATGTTCTCCCTGAGCAGAGAAATAAAGAAGAAAAGACCAATATTGTCCTTGGAAAGAAGACCATGTTGTGGCATCAAAGACTGGGACATATTGGAGAAAAGGGCCTTCGAACACTACACGGTAAAGGTATGGTTGAAAGTATGTCTAATTTCACTCTGGATTTTGATTTCTATGAACATTGCATATATCGTAAAAAAAATCGAGTAAGATTCCCATCTGGTGCTACAAGAGAAAAGGGGATCTGAGAATTGATACACAGTGATGTGTTTGGACCTATTCTTGTTCCATCCCTAGGTAAATTTGTGTATTATGTTTCATTCATAGATTATTTCTCAAGGAACACATGGATTTATTTTCTTAAAAATAAATCTGAGGTATTTGATAAATTTAAAGAGTTTAAGGCTCTGGTAGAAAATCAAACAGAGAAGAAAATAAAGGTATTGAGAACAGATAATGGTGGAGAATTCAGCAGAAATGAATTCGAAGAATTCTGTAAGAAGTGTGGTATAGCAAGGCAAAAGACTACTCCATACACTCCTCAACATAATGGAGTTGCACAAAGAATGAATA
>JASDQU011175089.1:9157-20049 GCA_032191745.1 Picea mariana
TTCCCATGGTAGGGATCATCCTTAGTAGTATCAATAGCTTAGTTTAATGGTTTGATTAAAGTAAAATATAAATAATAGTAATAACCTTATATAAATATTAGCGGGCATGTGGTGATTATGGTTATTATTATTATTAGTATTTTTTAATTTTTGAAGGATAGGTTTATGCTTCCTTCTTAGCTTTAGACCTTCATCTCTGTTCAGATTGCTCTCACTTAATTCAATTTATGTATCCTCTAGTATCTTTCTTTTCCCATGGTGATATATTCCTGCAATGATCTTTGTATCTTCTATGTGACCTATATTGTGTGAGTATTTGCTAGACCAATCAAAATTAGTAAGGTATCTACCATTAATAACTTTCTAATTTAAAATTGAACTAGAAAATTGATAATGGGGAAAGCCATTAAAACCTGTAAGAGAATTTGGGGACACCTAGGAGCGATTCTAGGAGTGACTCTAGGTGGGTGAGGAAAATAAGAGAATTTAAGTAATTAAAGAAATTAATTTGTGGAGGAATGAAGGGGATGGGTGACACTTGTATGGGGAGGAATTTTTAGGATTTAATTTTTAAAAACTTAATTAAATGAGATTTTAGGAAAGTAAGGGACTTCAAAACTCTATATAATGAAGGGATGAGAGGGATGAAAGATCTCTTCTATTTGTGTAACGTTACACTTCAAAAATCTCTACTTGATTGACTTAGCTTGTGGGAGTTGGGATACCCATCTCAGTAAGGAGTGGTAGCTCGACCTTGCAAGGCGAGCCGGGAGCTAGCTGAATATCTGGATAGTGTGTGGCCCTTTTGTGTCTCAAGGGGATAAGGGGGAAGAAGAGTACCCCTAGCATTGGCTGGGAGGTACCGGTGAAGTCTCGTTGGTTGGCAAGAGGGAGTTGCATGGAGTGCACAGGACCTCACTCAGAGAGAGCGATCAGGCAGCGGTACGCTCTCTTCATTATTGTATGGTAGATTGTTGCAGGATTTATGCTTGGATCTACATGTTTAATGGAGTAATTAAATTGATTGTCTAGATTGATGATTGAATTTCTTTCATAGCCTAGCTCGATGATTTATTGACTCCCATGGCCTTCGTTTCCCCGCATGTCTTGACCTATTTGTGGTGTTTGATTGTGACCATTGTGGTGGTTTTTCCTATCATCTCTAGCTCATCAGTCCTCGCCTGGGAAGTCGGCCAAGATCCTGATCTACAGTCGTCGCTTCAGCGTTAATAGACCTATGGATCTCAATGCCCTGCCTTTCTGTGCGAGGATGATGAGCAAAGGATGAACCTATTAGCCATCTACCTCTATTTTTGTCCTTGGATGATTGGATCCTTTCGGTTCTCTTACTGTTGTCTGCAATTTGTATTGGTATTCTGGCAATGGAAAAACAAATTGATTCGTGTCTTCATTTTGTATTTGTATTCTGGAAATAAAAACGAATTGATTCATGTCTGCATTTTGTATTGGTATTCTGGCAATGGAAAAATGAATTGATTCATGTCTGCATTTTGTATTTGCATTCTGGCAATGGAAAAATGAATTGATTCATGTCTACATTTTGTATTGGTATTATGGCAATCGAAAAATGAATTGATTCATGTATGCATTTTGTATTTGTATTCTGGCAATGGAAAAACGAATTGATTCATGTCTGCATTTTGCATTGTTATTTGGGTAATGGAAAACCGAATTGATTCATGTTTGCATTTGGTATTGGTATCCTAGAAATGGAAAAACATTTTTGCTTTTAAATGTTGCCAGAGATTGTCGTTTTAAATGCCCATGTTTTTCTTTCAAATGAGACAGAGATTGCCATTTAAAATTGCCCACGTTTTTTCTTTCAAATGAGACTAAGTTTGATGTTTTAAATGACCACGTTTTGACTTCAAATGAGACCGAGATTGTTGTTTTAATTGCCCACATTTTTTCTCTCAGATGAGACTAAGTTTACTGTTTTAAATGCCCACGTTTTTTCTTTCAAATGAGATTGAGTTTGCTGTTCTAAATGCCCACGTTTTTTATTTCAAATGAGACTGAGTTTGTTGTTTTAAATGCCCATGTTTTTTCTTTCAAATGAGACTAAGATTGTCGTTTTAAATGCCCACGTTTTTTCTTTCCAATGACGGACTGAGTTTTTGTAGAAATCACCCACAAATTTAGCCTTTTAAATCTTAATTTCACTTGCCGGAATGACCACGATTTGGGTAAATAAAAATTGACTGTGTGCATGTTGAATTCACCCACCCTTTTTTTTGCTATTCAATTCATAACTGACTTGCAGTAATGACCACAATTTTTCCTTCAAACTGTGACTGTGTTTTCCCTTGAGTGATGGACTGTGTTGATGTTGATTGGATACATTTTACTTTAATTGTTGAATTGTTGTCGACTAGGCATGATTGGCCACCATGTGGGCACTACGTTTTTGCTAATTTTTCCATAGAGAATTAAATGGATAACAGTTAGTTAAATGCCTTACTATTGCTAGATTCATTGCTATGTAATGGTCGCATTAAATGCCTTGATTTTTGCCAGCAAATAAAATGAATAGCAGTGAGTTAAATGCCTTGTTATTTCTAGATTCATTGTTATGTAATGGTCATATTAATTGCCAAAACAATTGCTACAACAATGTAAATGGCCAACAGATTCATTCTTTGGATTAAATGACATAGCGAGTTAAATGTTAACTAACACCTTAAATGTCTTTCTATTGTTGTATTACTTGTTATGAAAACAGTCCTGTAAGTAACCTTGTTAGTGCGCTTTTAGTTGTCCTGTTAATGGTCATATAATTGCCTTGTTATTTCTATATTAATTGTTAAGTAACCTCTATGTTAATTTCCTCGATAAATTGCTCCAGCCCCGCTAATAGTTAGTAGTTTACTTCTAATATTATTAGACAAATAGTATTGTTAGTTCGGTCAATATAACTGGACTACATGCTGAGATTTAATTGTTCATTAGTGTTATAATGATAGAATTATACTTTAAGATTGTATATGTTATTATTTAAGTTAATGTCTAGTTGGGTGGATAATTTGGATTAGCATAGACTTGACCGATTAGGTTGTGTTAAAGATTAAAATTTGATTAGTAAGTAAGGAATGGATTGCAAATTTTAGACTCGCTGGATTGAATTTTAATTAAGGATAGAGGGAATTTATAATTATGGTTTTAGTATTGACCACTTAGATTTGAAAAATTAATTGTATTAACGTTTATTTAGTGGACGCATTATTGTCTAATTGTAACTTGACGTGCCCCGTTAGAATGGAACCCTTGTTAAAATTGAATGTAATCATAGACCGGTTAGACTGGGTAATTGGTGGGGGCGGGGACGATGTCGTGTGGGATGGAATCACCCCTTGTCTTCGTCCTCTTTTGTCTCATCAACCTTTGTGTGGTGTAGGTATAGTCTCCCAGTCAGTATTCCGTGCCTAGCTCATCGGAGTTTTCTTGAGTCTTGGTCCCTTTTGTTTTGCGCCAAGGTTATTGACGCATTTATCACCCAGGGAATGGCATGATTCCTGATGAGGGGATCATGGCACACCCTGGGGATAGCGGTGAACGAGATCTTGGTCGAAGTAGGTTCTTTTGTGTGAGTGTTGACGAGCGTGCAAGTTTCTCTTGGCACAAGGGTCGAATGCCTTCAGGCGTTAGGTCCATGTGCCTTGAGGTTCTAGTATTTTTTCGTCTAGGTCATGATGTCGGGATGGGGGTGTTGTCCCTTAGCTTTTAGGCATGGTCATGTTTGCGTTGGAAGGGTAGTCATCCTCATTGTTATTTTGTGCATGTTTTCCAGTTGTCTTGAACCAGTGTGTGGTGTCATAGTAACTTGTTTCCTGGACTCTGTGCTAGCATTCGTCATCAATGGTGTGATTAAATTGTTGTCGTTGTTGCCTTCTTGCCTCTTAACTCCTGAAAAAAAAAATGAATAAAAAAAAAACTCCTTCGCTTGTTGTCGTAATGATGGGGTCGTTGCATATGGTATCACAGCAGGTTCAACCCGTGACTAGGGATCGCTACAGATTTCGTTGATATGATTTGATTATAATGTTGCTAATTGAGTTGACTTGTATGCGTGCAGGTAATCATGGTTAGAGGATGCCGTGGAGGCAGATGACAGGGTTCTAGGGGAGGAGGCGCGATGCCTCTAGTAGCATCCATGCCTAAGGGATCTAACCCCCAAGGAGATGCACACATTATCGGGCAGGAGAAAATAACAGTTGGTGATGTGGTCAGAATGATGAGATATTTTCAGCACATGTCTGAGGCACTGATCATCCGTTTGGACAGATATGAGGCCAGAGCATCGGCACCCCCTGAGGGTCCACCACGCGCTCTGATTAGTACTAGTAGCATTCACCAGGAGCTCAAGAAGGTCAAATATCCTAATTTATTTGGTGCCCCGGATGGCGCATCCACTGAGGCATGGTTGGAGAATATGGCGATGTGCTTTGCACTTTGTGATTATACCTCCAACATGAAGGAATGCATGGTGGTATTCCAACTAAAAGGAAGCGCTCTTCTATGGTGGAAGACGCTCCTACCGCAGCTAAACATGGTCGTTGAAGATGTGTCATGGGAACTGTTCGAGGAACGATTCTGAGAGAGATACCTATCAGAGGAATTCATTGAGCATCAACTCAACGAGTTCAATGCCTTACGATAGGGCGATCGTACGGTGCCCGAGTACGAGGCCTGAAATGAAACGATACGATGTGATACAACGTGTCTTTTCATTCTTTTCGACCGACGAAATTCGCTCAACAACGTTTCGGCTGAAAGAAGGTTTTTTCGGTCGAAAACCTTGGAAACCGTTTAGTTTTGATGGTTTCCATTAGATTTTAGTCCTTTGGACGAAATAATAGTTTTTTGGACGAAAGAGTATTTTGGCTGAAAACATGAAATTGGGATTAAAAACAAAAAACAGATGATTTCCCCAAGCTTACCTGAACTTTGGAGGTTGCAGACTCCTGCAAATACTGAGAATTTGGTTTGAGAATGACAACAGCATTTCCAAAATTGAATCTACTTTCAATTCCTATAATTTTTTTTCATTCTCTTTATTTTTATCTAATTTTATTTAATTTAAGAAAAAAACAGTACATATTATTTTCAGCAGACATTATGAGTCAATGAAATGAAATATCGATATCTCTAAAAATATACAATGAAAAATTTGGAAAAAAATATATTCATAATCCTTAAATTGTTCTTTTCAAAAGGGTATATTTAGATTTTAGTTTTAAGTAAAAATTAAGATAGATACATGGTGTAGAAAAACATGTGTTTAAAATCTGCGATGTTTTCATCTTGGTTAACTTCAAAAAATTCTAGAAATTATAATATTCATCCGCTAGATTCAAAATTATAGTCATCACAAAATAGAGTCTTTGTAGATTGTTGTAGTATATTTTGTTTCTTAAAAACATAAGTTTAATAATAGATACATTGTTGTAGGAAAAAGTAACTCATTATCATTCCTTTCATGTTTAAGGAACATACTGTTAAACAATTGTCAAATTGACATATCAAATCGTGATAAACAAAATTTGAAAAATATTCATTGGAAAGATAACAAAATTCTTCACAAGTTTTGTTTTTACTGTAAAGTGAAATTCTAAATAAAACAAATACTTTTGTATGATGGAAGTTGAAGAACTTGTGAAAATATAGTTTTGTTTTCTCATAAAACAAGCAAAAGTGTAACCTATCTTCATGATTTCACCCTATAGTTAGAACCTTGTTTACCTTTTGGCACCCAAGATAACTACTTATTTTAAGATCGAGGTCCTAATTAGTCCTACCATGAATTTCATTTTGAACCCACATGATTCCTACTCATCTTTTATTATCCTTTTCCTAGTGGGCTCCCATATATTGGTTGATTTGCATTTGAATTGATATTATTTCCTACAAAGTTATGCTATGTTGTATCTTTCTTAGTGCCATTTTATTTTCTTTCATTACTTTCCATATCCATCATTTTCTCTTGCATTTCAAACCCTATCCCTAGAGGATATTTTCTTATGAGTATTGATATCTTGCATAGTACCCTTTTTTTTTTATGTGTGCTTGAAACATAGTTGCACGCCCTATGACACTTGTATCCTCCATTGTAGTATGGCATTCTTCTATTTTTTTAGGGATTTTGTAATATGGAAAAAATGGAAAAAAAAACAAAAAATTATGAAAAGAGATGGGGTAAAGAATCAAGATCTCTATAGTTTGAGTATCTATGTGGTCTCCATTAGTTTGTTTCTTACTTGAAAAAATCACCTATTTGAGTCAGTTATCTATAATTGGGTTTTAATATTTCCTTTGGAGCTGTACTATGATTTTATGGTTCAGATCCACCAATTAGTTACTCCTTTACTCCTTATGGAGAATACCTCGATGACTCTTAGGTTGATGGTTTATATCATTTATCCCTATTGCTGTAAGTTTTTTCTCAATCCATCATTGTGTTATGCTTATGCTCAAGGGAAGTTTATAATATATGTTGGCCATCCTCTAGATATATCATTTTTCCATGTCGACCTTCCCTATATCAAGTTGTTTTGAGTTCATAATCATAACAAATGTTATTTTCTCATGCTAGTGTGGAGATATTTCTTATTGTTTTTTCATTGCTAGGTCTTCTTCTTCTATCAAATACAACACATTTCTTTGGGATATAGAATTAGATTTAGTCACACCTTGTCACCTACTTTCCTCATTGGTAGGTTCCCTTGCCCTCAACAAAGGATATTCATTATTGGTAATTGATTGAGTGGTTTCCCCTGTTTTCAATGGAAAGACCCTTGTTCACATAGTGGGATTCATGGTGTATCTTGGATTCCATTTTCCTTATTGGTGGAATGATTTACCTCTAAATATGATTTCCATTATGGGATGTTACTTGGAGGGTCTTCCTTCTATGTTATTTTCATCTATTGCATTTGGAATTCATACTTGGTGGTTTTTTCTTTTCAGTTATTGTCCAAGACCTCACCTTGAATCATGTTCATGAAATTTGATCGTGTTGGTGGATGAGGGATGGATTAATTCCCTCCTTCCATCAAATCTCTTCCTATTGACTCTTGATCATTTTCCCTAGGAATGAGATATAGAGAAATTATAGTACCCTATGGCTTTCATTCATCATTGGAAAGTTCCCTTGCATTCAACAATGGGTATATCTCAATGACAAATGATTGGTTGTCATATTCTATAGGTGTTTAAAGTGCCATCACATATATTCACAATTGCTAAGAATGTACTAAGTATCTTGCTTCCCATTATTATTATCAATGGGTTGCCTCACTTCTAGAATCTATATACATTAATGACCAATGCTTATAAAATTTCTCCCATGTTTTACTTCATAAATTTATTGACATGGTGTATATTCATACATACAAAATATTTGCAGTGAAGACATTGGGATTTAGTGGCATCCCCCTTTCATGGTAGTGCATAATTTGACTATATAATCCACATATCTATAAGTACTTTTGGAGAAACAGTTGTGTATTTTTTTGGCTTCAATTGTTCTCCTAATGTACATAGAAATGTATATTTACTTTGTAAGTTCTTATGGCTATGATCCTATTTTTGCTTGGATCCTTCATGTATTTTTTGTGGACATGATATTGCATGATATATACTTCACAAATATACAATGTGTAACACCTATCTAAGTTGTTAGAAAATTAATCACTCTTTAAATACATATGCATTAACAACTTTGATTTAACATAATTTCATTGACTTTCATTTCCACAACTCTTTTCCATTTGCTCAATGATAACTATAAATAACATGATGAAATAAGTAATATGTTAAGTCTAATATTTAAAACTTAAAACAAAAGTAAAACAAAATACCAATGAAATACCTCCTCCATGCTTTGTTGAAGCTCATCAATTTTAATGTAGTCCTAGGCGTTTCCAAGCATTCTTAAAGCATTCGTTTCCTAGTCGGCTTCGGTTTCTTGGCCCTCCGTGCCCGTGACTCCAAGAACAACAAAGCACTTATGCTTTAAGAAAACCATCATAAGAAATATATCTTCCAAAGACTTCACAACCTCTCATCATGTTCAACCCTCCCAATGCTCCCTTCCTCACCACTTCTCCTCCTTATTTATCAAGTTTCCACACACCATTCCCCAAGTCTCCTCAACCACCCTCATTATTATCCATCAACCTCCCTTATCTATATTTTTGGGAAAATATTAAAATAAAACTAAATATAAATGAGTTGCATTAAACAACAATAAATAAAATAAAAAGTCTTTCTTCTCATGCTAGCTAATAAATGTAATTTGACAATTTTCCCCAAACAGTACATAAAAATCCACCATGCTCATTTAATTCATCATACTAACCATCAATCAAAGTCAAAGAAGGTATTTAAGGCTTCTAGATATTTTGTATGCAATATAATTTACATAATCAATAAACATTCAATTAAATAGTTAATAATCTATTTTAATAATTAATACATTAATTAATTGTACTAGTGTACATGTGTAGGGTATGTGTGCGTAGCTAGAGAACACATATCTCGTGCATGTTCTAATGATAAACAGCCATTGCCTCTAGTGCATAGTTCCTATATGATCTCACCAAGACATGTAGGACAACAGATCAAGTAATGCATCAATTAATAATATTAACGAAGAAAATTACACCAATTCATCAATAACTCATTATGACACTTAAAATATAAATAGGAAATCAAAGGAGAGTTTTAAACATGGTAGGAACCAAGTGAGTAAACAATAGTGGAATCTCTAATCCCCAATCAGCATTCACAACTAACATCGAAGCATCCTTCCTTCCTAACCTACTTCCATCTTCCATACTATCCTTTTCTTTGTTGGACTAAGCTGGAGCATCAACTATATTGACCTAACTCTAGATAGAACCTATAAACGGAAGTGTCATACATCTCGACCAAGCTTCCCCAACAGGAAACTAGTAGTCGCCATCACACGTCTAGGGGAGCTTGACTTCACACAACCCTCCCACGACTCTAGGTTTCGAAGGATACACGGTGGGAAATACCTCCACCCCTCCTTATAGAACTAGGGTCAACACCCTATATCGAGCCATATTGTGCAACTATTGTTCTTAGCGTCACACCATCAAACAATCACTCTGGACAAGTTGTGCGTTCTGTCAAAACCACACTCACCACAAATCATAGCAATATTTTGAATCATAAATTTAAATAATAAGTACAACATATAGCATATACTATCTTCTTGATGTCTATGACATCCAAGTCACCTCAACACTACAGTCATTTTTCTATCACATAGCTCATTAACCTGTAAGTTAATCCACCAATAACTCATATCTATGCATATACATAATAATTTCATATAAGGATCCATATCTGTATTGACGTTCAATTTAAGAAATGCATGTTTATTTTTATCATGTCTGGCATCTGTTATGCATTAACATCATAACTTGAACTAGTATCCAAGTACCTAAATTCCACATTTTAACTTGCATGTTTAAACAAACCAAAGAGCTATCATCATCATGAGTACATAACAATGAAAATAATATGATGCAACACATAAAAATATGTACATATCTCAAATATCTATCTCAATCTAACTGAGCCCAAACAAATGTTAAGAATTGACTTACTAAGATGAGTAAACAATCAATCTTCTAACTCCCTAAAGGTCAAGATATGGGGCATTACATACACCCACCCTTCAAGAAACTTCGTCTCGAAGTTATAATGATTCAAAATATGAGGAGAATTTATGACATGACTTTTATGTGTCTTTCGTGATAGAAAACCTTATGCTATATTCGTCCTATTAGACCTTCACTTGATTAAAACATGTTGAATATATTAATATCTTGATTGCACTACCCCTATTTGGTAGGCACCTTATTGTGTCCCAACTCTATTTTATTACCACTTTTAATTTAATTAATGAAAAGAAACTCTTCTCGTAAAGATTTATTTTTCCTTAGTTCCATACTTAAATTATAGTCTACTAGTTTGACCACCATTTGAACCTTATGTTATGATCGGTTCGCTAGTTAAGTGAATATTATATTGAGTTTGGCATAATTTGCATTAAGTCATACATACAATTCCGCTTGAGATATATTGATAATTATAGACGAGCATTTGTCGACTTTGATCATCACTATAGCTTGACAATACATATTCCATCACTCATGATATTGACACACCAAAATTTTCCATGCTTACAAGCATTGACTAAGATACTGCTAATTGATGGTCATGTGATGTGGTTAGTTCACAGTTTGTTTTTCTGTTGTCCTCAATATCTCTCTTTTCTTTAAGTTATATAAATTATATCTCAAACAAGTTAATTGTCTAGTATAGGATTCTCTTCATCACGGTCGAGGAAAATCCTGCTTTCTATCATCAATTCACTATTACAAACATGCCTATACATAAGGAGAATTGTTTTGACACATGGGTTAGTGAACATTTTATATCAATAATAAATTTACTACAAGAGTTCATTCCAAAATATTTAGTCATTTGTCCTTAAGGTCTTCTCTTCTCATCATTATACTTCTTACGTCTCAAAATTATATCCTCTATACCTACATAGTACTTACCAACTTTGATATCTAGGTCTTTTCTTGTCCATTTCTAGCACTTTCAAGTTCTTTCCCCTACCATGAAAGTCGTTTTTAACAATGGAAAGCATGTGTTCATCATTCCTCATATAGATTTATTTATTTACTTATTTATTTTCAAACAGAGTTTCTTCATAGGGGAAAATCCTTGTTAGTGAACAAGTAGTTGCTAGACCAATTAATGCATTTCAAGGTGTGAGTTCCCATTTATACACCTCACCCCTCTATGACACTCCAATGAAATTTCTACTA
>JASDQU011175090.1:0-26937 GCA_032191745.1 Picea mariana
TTTCCCCCTGTCATTCCCCTTGTTAGGTTCTGATTCAGAGTCGAAGCATGCATCTGATTCAGAAGCCTTCAACTCGGCTACCAGTGACTGCTTGGCCCGACACTCACTTGTGTTGTGGGTGGAGCTCTTATGGAACTCACACCACTTCCCCGTGTCCTTTTTTGGCTTCGTGGTGTTGTTCTTTGCTTGTGGCTTTGGCAGGTTGTCCTGGGCTACCCTGCCTTGGCTTGGTCCTTTGCTTTGCGGTTTGGGAGTACCTTTCCCCTGCTTCTGATTTGCAGACCCAAAGTCTCGCTTCTTCTGTTTGAACTTCTGCTCAATCTTGGCAGCATATCGGTATGCCACACCAAGTGAGGAGATGTCGAGGAACTCCATTTCCTCTTGAATGTATATATGCAGACAATTGCGGTACNGTAATCTCATGCACATCTTGGTCCCTTTGCTGCCGCAAAGTAGTCCATTGTATGTATTTGTCCTCATAGCTCCCCACGGGATAATATTGTTCCTTGATGGCGTATCGGAAAGAATTCCAAGTGGGTGTGGCCGAGAACAAAGAGGGTTCTCCCTCGCCCTCTTGCTCCGAGTAGGTTTCCCACCAGTCCTTGACATGGGGGGCGGCTTTGAGGAGTGCGAAAATAATGTTTTCTCGATCGAAAAACTCATGAACCGAGAAATATCCTTCTAACAGATTCAACCATATATCTATGGCATATGCATCTATTTGGCCATCAAATATGGGAATTTCAAAGTTTACTTGTACCTTAAAAGGAGTGGCACCTCCAGAGTGGCTTTTGGATGTCGATGCACCGCCAGTCGGAATCCATTGAAGAATCTGGGCAAAGTTGTCCATCATCGCGTTCCTTTGTTTCTCGAGGGCCTCCTCGAGCAACATTTTGATAGGATCTCCTGCTCCCTCATCTTTCTTTTCTTCCCCCATGGGCGGTTGTCAGGGTTTGTGAGGCTGATCTCGCAAAGGTTCAACTAGATCGAGCCCCAACTCCTTATACCCTGATCTCATTGGGGACATGCAAAGAAGGATCGAGAATGAGCAGACCGCTCTGATACCACTGATCCAGATTTATGTAGAAACATAATGAAATACAGAAATACACATAAACGCAGAGATGCATTAGAAATAAGACTTCATTTCATTAAGAACAAATGACTGAAATATGCTTACAGACAGAATGGAAATAAACTAGCTAGGGCGCTGGTAGCTTATCTCTGAGAAGAGATGTGGCTGCTACTCGCATCCGTGATAAGATGATTACAATGAGGCTCTAGAGGCCTTTTTACAATAGACGAGAATGCCAAAATTCATAGACATCCAAAAACCTAACCCTAGGAGATGAAGCGCCAAAAGTCATGTGGGCCCCGTTTGGGTAAGTTAGTACATCAACTTCCCGGGGTCGTAACTTTTGCATACGATCTCCGTTTTAGGCGTGTGATAGCTCGTTGGAAAGGTATCGTCGAGGAGATTCATTTTGGGGGCTCAATCATGCCTTCAGCTATTATTAAGAACATCGATCTCAAAAAAACTTCATTTAGGCCCTCAAAATGGCCCCGGAAGTTAAAACCTGCTAAAAATAGTAAATTGCCAAAATTGCCAGAAAATTGTTTTGAGCCAGTCGGAAAAGGTGGGTGGCCACTGATATCCACCTGGATCAATGAATCTAATTAGACTTGCCCAAATCTCCCACGGTAGTGGGTCCGGCTAATCCAGATGCTCTAGTCCTCTCCACTGGGTAATCACGTTGTTAGTGTGGCTCCCCACATGTCCAACACCCCTTCTTTGGTCCAGTACTCTTGGTACCCGAAGTAGAAGTTGATGACCCACCAGCCTGGAGTCCTGGTCTGTTCTTTTGAACAAGCCTAAACTGTTGTTGTTGCGGTCGACGTTGTTTTTGATGTTGTAATCCCCAATAAGGTCTATGTTGTCGAGGTGTTGGTCGTTGAGGTGTAGTGAAAGTGGATCCTCTCTGGAAGCCACAATACCCCAACATCTGATGCTGCTGTGCACCAGATGACACATGCCCTGCTGGTCCCACTGGAGTCCTACTCTAACCCCCACTGATAAGCTCCTCCTCTGCTATGAGTTCCTTCTGGATGACATCATGCAAGTTTTGAGGCATCATAATCCTAACCTTTTCACGTATGTTGACATTAAGGTCGAACAAGAACCTGTTGACCTTAATTTTCTCAATATTAAGGTGCAGATCATACCAAAGCAACTCCATAAAACAGACCTCATACTCGGGCACCGTACGGTTGCCCTGTCGTAAGGCATTGAACTCATTGATATGACGCTCAATGAATTCCTCTGATAGAACCATTCCTTCAACAGTTCCCATGACACGTCTTCGACACCCATATTCAATTGTGGCAGGAGCGTCTTCCACCAAAAAAGAGTTCTCCCCTTCAGTTGAAAGACCGCCATGCGGAACTTCATGTTGGAGGTATAGTCGCGAAGTGAAAATCACATCACCATATTCTCCAACCATGCCTCGGTGGCTACATCGTCCAGGGCACCAAAGAACTCGGGAAATTTGACCTTCTCGAGTTCACGGTGAATGATACAAGTACCAACTGGAGCGCATGGTGGACCCTTAGGGGGTGTCAGTGCCCTGTCCTCATCTCTGTCCAAACAGCTGATCAGTGCCTCAAACATGCGCTGAAAGGACCTCATCGACCCAACTGCATCACCCATTGTTATCTGCTCCTGCCCAACAACCTGTTCGTCTCCCTGTGGGTTAGACCCCTCAGGCATGGATGCTACTAGAGGCGTTGCACCTCCTCCCCTAGTACCATGTTGTCTGCCTCCGCAGCGTCCTCTAACCATGATTACCTGCACGAATGCAAGTCAACTTAATTAGCAACATTATAATCAAATATCATAACAATGAAAGTCGTAGTGTTCCGAAGTTGCGGGTTGAACCCACTCTGATACCATATGTAACGAACCTAAATCGTTACAATTGCAAGCGAAGCGAAAAGTGAAAAAAAAAAATTCTTTAGGCAAGAAGGCAATGACGACAACAGTTGAACCACACAACCTGACAACGAACACATGCACGTGGATCAGGCAACAGACAACAACGAATCAATGCACTAACACAACGAGCAACAAGGCAAACCACACGTAGATCAAAATATAGAAACGACTACCCACCCGACACAAACATGACAATGCCTACAAGCTAAAGGAAAACATCTACAATCCCAACACAACTGCCTCGACAGCCAGCAACTAGAACCTCTATGGTGCGCAACCAAACAGATGAAGGCGTTACAACCCAAACGCCAAAAACAACTGCGACGAACGATGCCCATAATGGGTAGCACAAACCCCAGCCAAGTTATCCTTCGCCTCTATCCCTTAGGGCATGCAATGATCCCCTCATCAGGAATCATGCCATCCCCAGGTGATAGGCGCAACAATAACCCTAGCGCTACATAACCTATCTGGACCAAGGACTCTAGATGAATCCAACTCGCTAGGAGCCGAGTTACTGACAAGAGGACTACACCCACACCCCAAGCAGCAGGTTGACAAGATGCAAGGTGGCGTCATTCGAATAAAAAGCGCGAGCTAATACACGACTTCGCCAACATCCAAACCATTAATCAAGTCTAAAATAGTCAATAATTACAATCTAATTTAACATTAATTACAAATCCAATTTAGCAAGTCCAAATTACCATTTGGTCAATAATTACAAATCTACTTTAACATTAAATGCAATCTAATTTAGCAAGTCTAAATTAATCACGAATTACAAATCTAATTTAGCAATTACCAATATATAACAGTATTAATAATATCAAGGTATAATGCTATATTTAAAACACTATTAACAATATTAATGTCCAACATGTTGTCTAGCAATATTAACAGTATAAATGTATATCAAGCTGTCTATTAAACATTACAACTGTTGAGTAATAACAATGCAATTGAAGCGAGCTACTATCAACACTATTGATTAATTTCTCAATTGCGGGTACTTAAATTTGGTATGCAATCTAACTTTAGTTGTTATGGCATTCTAATAATAATCAATATGTTGGTATATTAAATGATATAATTTGTCTAACAACATTACTGCCTATTATTTATTATGTTTCAGGTGTACAGGCTATCGCTGGCTTAAATTGTTGTGGAATATCAAACGTTTTCTCAAAAAGATCGTTGTACACTACATATACTTGTTGTCATAATTCAATAAAATTAGCCGTCAAACTGAACAATTTTAGGCACTGTCAATAATCAATATAATGTTATTAATAACGTTGAATACATAGACATTCACATAAAGAGGAACGCGTTGTCTTTTAACAAGGAAATACACTAACATTATCTATTAAAATCGCAATATGACTGTAATGGCAATATAACTGTGAGCACATTAGTCCATTATAACTGTGATTACATTATTACATTGTAACTGTGAATGCAATACCAAATCGCAATATGCCGGTGATAGCCATCATAAATCGCAATATGACTGTGAATGCAATACCAAATCGCAA
Organism: Picea mariana; assembly: GCA_032191745.1. Taxonomy (NCBI): domain Eukaryota; kingdom Viridiplantae; phylum Streptophyta; class Pinopsida; order Pinales; family Pinaceae; genus Picea; species Picea mariana. The sequence goes on from JASDQU011175090.1 coordinate 4,531, forward strand.
TACCCAAAAATCATAAATCACAAAGCATAAATGACTATGATAGCCATCATAAATCGCGAATCACAAATCATAAATGACTGTGCATGGTGCCAATTCGTGGATCAGAAATTGTGCAGGTGGAAATAGAATCATGGTTAATGAAACATCGGTGTAAATTACAATTCAAAACGTAGAGAAAAATCGTTGTGGTTTATCACAGAAACGTGGTCAGATAAAGGGGAAAAATCGTTGTCAACGAAAATAAGTAAACTCAGAGAATTCTCAATAAACTCAAGGAATACTCAGTAAACTTAGAGAATACAAATCACTAAACTCAGGGAATGCTCAGGGAAATGCTAAACTCGGGGAATACTCAGTAAACTCAGGGAATACAATCGCTATCAATAAAAATAAGTGAACTCTGGGAATACTCAGTAAACTCAATCAAAGCATGAGTAAAACACGGCAATTAAAGCATGGGTAAAACACAGTGAGGGTGAGTGTTGTCAAGTGAATAGGATGGCATAATGTAGATGCATTCGTCGGGTAAGAATAGCTGAGGTGGCTGTCATTACATAATAAATATGCATTCCCAGGGTAAAATGCATTACAATATATCCATTCATACATATTCCATTCCTATTAAGTTCTCACTACAAATTAAAAATGCATTCTCATGGTAGAATGCATTACATACATCCATTCATTACATATTTTGTTCCCATTAAATTCTCACTAAAAACTCAGTCCAGGAAGCTGGGTGTTATCATCAATCGTTGGGTTTAACATCGTTGAGGGTTATAATAAAAGAATCGCTGAGTTTTTTTAAAAACATGTCACTGAGTGTTATCATAACAATCATTGGATTAAACATCTGAATTCGCTATCCATAAAAAGTAAATTCATAGGGAATTAAAAGGATAAAATTTTGTAGCCAATAGATGGGTAAATGGAAACGTTGTCTGAAGATTCATTCACAGTCACAAATGGTTAAAAACATCGTTGGGGTAACTGTCAAAATGAATTTAATCACAATCACAAAAGTTTAAAAGAAACACTGTCATTCAAGTGGACAACGCTGAGATTTTTCCATTCAGGAGCTGGGAACTGTCATGAAGACCGCAGAGAATAAAATATAACCAAGACGTAGAGGTATTCAATCGCAAGAAGGCGCAAGACAGTCATTCAACCAAGAAAAATCAACAAGGGTAGACAGCTAGGCAAAATATCCTTGGCTCATCATCCATGCACAGAAAAGCAGGGCATTAGAATCTATAGTTCGCTATGCACCGAAGTGACGACCATTGATTCGTCTCCTCGTCGACTACTCAGGCGTGGACTAATGATCTAGGGATGAGGATGCAATATAAAGCACAAACTCTTCAAGTAATCAATAAAACAATAGAACAGTCATAGTAATCAAGGATCGATGGCCAAGGAGATCAATCGATGCAGCGAGCGTAAAGCTATGAGGATTTTAAGTTCTCGATTAAAAAAAACACTAAGTGAAACACTTATCTTTACACAATAAAAGTACAGAAATGAAAGTGTAAGATCAATAGTAATCTACCATGCAAAATAAAATCATGCGTACCGTAACACAAGGTGACAGCTACGAGTCATTGTCTCGTGCGCTCCCTGAAGCTCCTGCTTGTCGACCGATGTGACTTCATCGGTACCTCCCAGCCAACGCTAGGGGTACTCTTCTTCCCCCTTAGACCCCCGATCTGCAAATGGGCCACGCACACTAAACCAAAAAAAAACTAGCTCTCAGCTCACCTCGCAAGGCCGAGCTACCACTCCTCACTGAGCTGGGTATCCCAACTCCCACAAGATAAGTCAATCAACTCAAAAATTATGTAGCATAATGTTATGCACAAAGGAAGAGATCCATACTCCTCCTCCTTCCTCCTTTATAGAGATTTTCTAAGTGATTTCTTTCCCAAATTGCCATTTAATTTATTTTTCAATAATTTAATTCAGAAATAACCTCCCCCGTACACATGTCACCCATCCCCTCAGTTGCACCAGAAATTGATTTCATTAATTATTTAATTGCTCCTATTTCCCTCACCCACCAAAAAGCATTCCTAAAATCGCTCCTTGGTGACCCCATATTCCCTTACACATCTTAAATGAATTGCGCCCTTACTAAATTCCTAATTGAGTTCACTTTAGAAAGTTCTTAATGGCAAGATTCCTTACTAAGTTAGTCATTCTGCTTTTTCCTTATGTTTCCCTTTTTCTTTATGTTTCCCCTTTTTCCCTTAGTTTCCTATTTTTTTTAAGTTTCCCTCTTTTCCCTTTTTATCTTAAACCCAAATTAGCAAGTATAGAAAAATTATCTTTTACCGCTTTTTCTTTTTAATTAATAAATTTTAATTAGCAAATGTAGAAAAACAATCAATTCCCTTTTAAAATTTTAATCCCCCAATATCATTTGAATTTAATAAATTAATTGAATTTCTTACCCCCTTCTCGTCACATGTTTAATGATGATTTTTATTATTATTTTGTTTTTTGTTTTTTGTTTTTTTACCACAAGAGTCACTTAGACCTATATTTTAATTTCCGAGGTTAGGCGACATTTTTATTAGGGAAATTGTTTTTAAATATTTCTTATGACATCATTCGTTCTAATTCCATCTAGGTTTATTCACTCATTAGTTAACAACGTGACATGCCCTTCAGGATGCACTAGGTGATCCAAGGGCGCCACTCGCCTCATTTCGTTTCCCTTGCGTGATGTGCCCTTCGGGACGCACTACGTGCTCCAAGGGTGCCAATCGCCTCATTTTGTTTCCCTTGCGTGACGTGTGCTTCAGGACGCACTACATGCTCCAAGGGTGCCACTTGCCTCATTTTGTTTCCCTTATGCAACGTGACCTTCAGAATGCACTACGTGCTCCAAGGGTGCCACTCGCCTTTTGACTGACTTGGTAGACATCAAAAACCCCTGGAGTCAATACTCCGCCAGGTGATCTTGTGGGAGACTAAGGGCCTCTAAGGAATAAGGCTCCTTCCTTATTGTGCACCCCTTAGAATCATCGTGAGCGATTGTCGCAGTCTGCCCTCACGGCATCGTGGGTCTTCTCAAACTAGATAATCGTTAACCTACAGTTCGAGCCACGGGGGGAGTGCTAGTAGGTTGTGGTAGGGCTGTTGTCCACACCTCTCCCTCAACGTCTCTGGTAGTTGTGTGTGACCCCTCTAATCCACATGTGAGTCCGGTCGGCAAGCTATCGTCAGCCTGCATCATCAACGAATCATGTCACAAATAAGATCCATAATCATAACATCTAATCAGATGCACATATGTCATATATATAACAATCAAACCCCAATAGTCCACTCCCTAACTCGATATAGAGTCCAAGGGGTTTCATCGATGCCTCTGCATTCTCGAGGTCCACAGTCCTGCACACTCAGGAGAACCCAGTCAATAGTACCTGTCTATGTCAAAACAACAAAATAACATGTCATCATATCCATAATGCCTCATAATCATAATCAGACGCCTAATAGTATAATAATCCGGATCACTTGCAAGCAAGTGTCCTCCAAGAATAAGTCCGCTCAGTGTGCGCAAGAGCAGAATGTTACAAAAGTAGGAAAACTTATTCACCAAGGAAAGTGGCTCAATAAGAGACAGGTTTAGTTTAATTTTCCCCATCTAATGGAGGCACTTAACACAATGTGCACCATTTATTCCTAATGGGGGATGATTGATATAAGTGTATATCAGTGAACACCCACCTCTTCCATTGTACCTTGGTATTTTTTCAACAATATTTTAGGTCTCGAACTTCTAACACGTTTTTGAGGTCCTAAAAAATGTTTTTTGGCCTTGCAATGGATTAGGGTCATCATAGCATCTTAATCATTGACTAAGATTGTTATTCTCATAGAGATATTTCCAACAATATATTGTGCACCCAAAATGAAGTTTGTATGTGGAGGTTTCATCCCTGGGAAGTTGATGTATCAACTAGACTCCTTGAGGCCCACATTCCTTTTGCCACTTCATCTCCTAGGGTTAGAGTTTTGGATATTTAGGGTTTTTGCCTATTAGAGTTTAGTAATTTATGTTGAAATGTCATTTTTGCCTCTTGTAATTGTATTCTTGTGAATGAGTGTAGTCAACACCTATCTCTTCAGAGATAAGCTACCACCTTTCTAGCTAGTTTGTATTGTTTTACATTTCACAGTATTTTCCTATTTCATTTATAAATAGAATTTGGTTCTCAATGTAGTATTATGCTCTCTGTAATATTTTTATGTGTGTTTTTTCATTCATATTCTTGCCTTTCATTTTTTTCTATATAGAATCCAAATAATCTCTTTTGTAAACGAAACTTAGTCTCATGTGAGCTTAGACGATGGACATTACAATTCATGAAAAAATGATTTTGAGTTCTTGTTAACAAATAAGAATGTGTACTTTAGATTCTCTCTAAATGAGAAATTGAACAAGGGTGAGATCCAACTCTTGTTGAATTAGAGTGTTGCATTTGCAAGGCAATCCAGATAATTGTATGGCATGTATAATGCAAATGATAGCTTGCTTTTGGATAGTTGTATCTAGAGGCATGATTGTATGGGAAACCAATTGTCATGGCATAAGATTGTAAGCGTATGAAAATGAAAGAATAATATTAATGAAGTTCCCTTGCAATTGGGTAGAGCTAATAATTAGCTTCAAGCTGGAAGTGTCTCTTGTGATAACCTAAATTTATGTGAATAAAGAAGAGGATTCATAATCTTGTGGAGTTTATTGTTTTCATAAGTTGTTTGAAGTTTTTGCATGTGTATTAAGGCCAAGAAATAAGGCATGAAACAAAAAGAGAAATTAGGGTTAACAAGTGGAAATCATAGATGATTTATAGTTGGAAAGTAGGTTGATTTGTAATTATCATAATGGGCCCTATTATTATTTATAACCTATTAATGTATGCATGCAAGTTATCTTTGATTGAAATATTGAAAATTGATATTTTGGGATCAAACTATTCTAATTGATTCATTAATGTATTGGTTCTCAAGTAATAGAAGCAAATGACACTAATGACCTTTGGATTTAAGGGAAATTTTGCATTATGGAAATGGTTCGAATGGGGGTTGTCTACAACCCTATCTCACTAAACTTATAACTATGATTATATTGGAGAATAGGGTGGAACACGACATGAAAAAAAGAATATAGTATTGCAGATAATAGAATAGGAACAAAGAATTTCAAAGGTAAAGGGTGGTGTCTAAAGACATCGTTACAACACGTAAGCAAAGCGCACCGTGATAAGAACATCAAAGTGAATTTTTCACATCTTGATCTACATTATCTATTGCACAATATCCATGATGAAAATGACCCAAGGGGTATGTTTTTTATAGCCTCAAGATCTAACCAACTTCCATAGAATTCGGAATATCTTGCCCACATGTAATCGTCAGTTGTTAGAGTTGACTCTGCCAAATACGCGTTGTCGAGTCATATCGACAACGATGCTAGACTCAATGACCTATGTGTTCAGCTCATAGTCTATTTTTGGGTTGGTCGATCCACTACCCGACTATCTTCGACCGTTGGTTGACTATTCGAGCGATAGGCACGTCGACTATTCAACTAATTGATGTAGTTTGTTAGTCGTGTTAGCACTCTGTAATTTTCCCAAGGTTGTGGAGGCAGTCACAGAGGCAACATAAAAAACACTTCAAGTCTTAGATCTATCCCTCCAAGACTCAGAGAGGGATCTCTCTGTCAGATTTAGATTTGTTTGAACACAGATCTTAGGCTAGTTATGCAGAATAGGATTTGTTTGAGGTGTTTGGATAAAGGACTGCTTTAGAATCCCATTGGGCTATGGGGTCTGTGACAAGTTTGAAGTCAAACGCAGATCTATAAGGTATTTCCATAGGGTGAGTTAATGCAAATGTTGGATCCTCTTAAAGTAAAGTGGTGTACAGCAAAAGCAGAGGAGATGATCAATCACAATAACAAAGCATTTAAGAATTTAATCATTGTAATATTGGAAGAAAACATTAAGATTTTTAAAAGCTCAGCATAGAGTATCAGAGACAAATTCTGCGCTAAACCTCCTTTTAAAAATTATAGAAATAAAACATAATGATGACTGAGTAGAATCACATTCAATGAAGAAAGAAGACTTCACCAATCGTCAACACGCAGGAATCCTGTGAAAAAGTCCCTTTTATTGCTGGTGAATTTGAAAAATATTACAGAGAAAAGCCTTTTTTGGTGCAAGAATCAACCACCCCTCACATTTGACTCATTACAATATATAAAATACTCTCCCTAGCCTCTGGAGGTCAAATTCAACCACCTCGGCCAAAAATAGCAACAAATCCCCAAAAATCTGGAACTGAAAATTTGGTCGAATCTACTGAAAAAAGGGGTACGCTCAGACATTTTTTTATCCTCGGAAGTGACACCTGTGCACAATTTGGAGGAGTTTATTTTATATGAGAATGTGTTGGACAAAAACCTCCTTCGGTTTCTCCAAATTCCTCTTCATCTTGTCGAACGAGCTCCTGCAAAATCAGGACTAAAACAGGAAAAACTGGAAACTGAAACAATGAGGTTGAAAGATGGCTTTGATTCTCCCAACTGGTATCACTTGTGCAAAAACGGAGAGATTTTTGTGTTCTTCAGCCTGTTATGGACAAAAACCTCTCTCAGTTTTTCAAAATTAGATTTCCTTTGCCCGGAATCCTTCTCGGAAAAAGACTGGTCGAACTGGAAAAAATGACGGTTTTGAGAAATTGGGGGAGAGCGGTTTTGGAGAGGTAAGCGGTATATCGAGCCCCCCTGAGGTGGTAAGTGGTATTGGGAGGGGGGGGGTCCAATTTCACTAGGAGGTGACAAGTGTCCCTCACAATACCATTTATCAGACCCCCTTGAGGTGATGTGATGTGAGGGAGGGGGGGTCCGATATGTATGCATGAGTGGGTAGAAAACTTAGGATAAGTTAAGTTGTTGCTTGTTTTTTAATTTTAAATTTTTTTGTTTTATGTTATGTTATGTTTTGTTTTTGTTTATTTTAATTTTGTTTTATTATATTATATGTGTTTTGACTTTTAATTTTTTATTGTATTGTTTTTATATGTTTTACGTGTTTGCTTTTATATCTGTTTCAATTTTTACTTTTTTTTTGTTTTATTCTTATTATATTTTGTTTAATTTTTATTACCTGTGTTTTGTTTAATATATGTGGTTAATTATATATGTTTTTTAATATGTTTTATAATTAATTGTTTTTTATTATTTTATTGATTTTATTATTTTATATGTTTTATTGTTAATATTATTATATTGTTTTTATTTTTTTATTAATGTTTATTCTAACAAACTAACTTAATTATTAATCATTAATTAATGATTAATTTATTATTAACAAGTCTAACATAAATCTAACTATACTAAATTTAATTACTGACATTATTAACCTATTGATTTTTCTTTTAACCTAAGTTTGTTTATTCATGCAGGGACAAAACTAGCGAAGGGGTGAAGGAATGAAGGGTGAAGGACTGAAGGGTGCAGCAGTGGATGAAGGATGCAGTAGGGTGATGGAGGATCGGGTGAAATGGATGGAGGGGGGAAAAGGAAACAACTGAGAGACCAAAAAGCCAGGAACTTCATCATGAGACCCACAAATGATATATGAATCATCAGACCTCCTATAATTATAGGACCCTAACATAGGCTCCACCTGGGGAGGATAGCTCCTGAGGAGGTGTCAAGAATCTCAGACCTCTTGAACATGCAGACCGGTGCTTTTATTCGTTGGGCCATGGAGTCACTGTAGCTACAATCTTCGAACTGGCTCAGATTTGACAGAACACTGAACTAGATATCATCAACTGCAAACTCTTCTAGAAACCATACAATACTGAAAAAGATGCTCAAATGACAGAGATTATTCAAAACTTCTACCTACCCTACACTACTGATAATTTTGTTGTTTTAAATGATACAATAATGCTAGTGCAGCCAATCCAACAGCTGCTCTAATAACTCTACTCTTTCAATGTTTTCAAACAATATCAGAAATAGAACTTGCATAGGCATGTTGAATTGTTTTCCATCCTGATCTTTACAATAGAGACCTTGGCAATCCTGAAGGCCAAAAGTAATCCCAAAAATAGATTGGGGCTCTGCAATGAAAAATTTCTCCATGTAGGTAGCTATAGGATCAAGGTAGAACTGACATGTTCCTTGATTTTTAAATTCGGCCAAGTCAGCAACATGATCTGGCACTATATCTATGCTATCTAGATCCTCAAAAAATTCTTGATATGGCTGCAAATTTTCTGATGGGTTCTGAAATGATACTTCTGCTGAACACACCCATGTAGCTGACTGTCTGATCATATCCATATCATAACAATTTTTGAAAACATTGGGGGTAAATTAAAACTGACTTTGAAAACACAATCTATCCAGCATATTAGCTATAGGGTCATAAAATATTTTAGATGACTGTGGAATTTGTTCTGCTGGCATTTCATGGCTTACACTATGATCTTCAACCAAAATCTGACCAAGATCCCCTTTCAAAGTTTGAAATGAACTGAAACATAAGGGCAGGGAATCAAAATGGATCAGCTCATTACCTGTCTCGGTCTTTGTGTTTTCATCTCAATTTTGGCCTGCACAAAGACTCAAGGGCTGCACTTCTGAATCTGCAACATCTTCTATATCACCCATGTTCTCCTCATCTGGTTTGTCAGAATATTCCTCATTCTTACTATTTACAATCTGCTTGTAATGTTTTCTCAAGAGCGAGGCAAAACATAAGGGCAAGAAGTTTTCACTTTCTTGAAAATTTTCTGCATTTTCTTCCTTGCAATATTGATTAGTATGTAGAGTTTGATTGACATCTTGGCATTGTGATAATTGGACTTCTTCTTCCCATGAATATAGTGTTGCTTTCTCTGAGCAGTCATCATCAAACTCAACCACATAATCATCACCCTGATGATCATATCCTGGAAAATCATCTAAGTATGCAAGGTCATCGAACATGCACATCATCTCAGGAAGTTTCTTATCACCATTTGATTTTGAACTTCATCTTTGGCTATGTCATGGATTGAGTACATGAAGTAATCATTGGGTGGATCAAAATACTGAGGCTGAATTGGAAAAAGCTTGGGGACATTGACCTTTGTCCTTTCTGGCATTAATGGAACATAAGGTTTTCGAACAACAAGTTCCTCTCTCCTACTAATATTATGCATTACTTCATTGATTGTGTTAGTTAGAATGTCTAATTTCATTTTTGAAGATATCGACCGTTCTTTTTCTATTTTGTCTTTCATCAATGCTTCTAATTTTGCCTTTATGTTCAACAAGTTATCTTCCACATCAATTGCAATCTTTTTCATTTCTTCAAGGGTGGTAGTGTTCCTTTCTCTTAATTGGAATGCCATCTCAGGATAGAAAGCATTAGGGTAATGCAAGTGTGATGTAGGAGCATCTCTCCAAGTCAGTCAGCCAGCCAGCCAGCCACGTCGAGCGCGTGCATTCAAAGATGAAGAGAGAGGCGCAGTCCTCATTTAAATTTGAATTGAATGTAACTTTAATGTCTAAGATGGTGAGATGTAGAGCCATGCCTTTGTGCAAGCATTAGATAAGATCGGCCATTAATGTTTGTATGGCTGAGATCTAGATCCATATGTTGGACTAGACAACCCATTCAATGTAATTGAATAGGGTAGGTAGGTTGGAGGGAAGAGCTCGAAGAGCCCCCTCAGGTAAAAGAGATTTTTAGGATCTCATTTTGTAGGAAGTTGAGATAGTAGAGAGTCTGCGTGTAGAGAGTAGAAGAGAGAAGAGTCGAGACCTTGTTACAGGCTGTGCTCAGGAACACCTTGTATAAACAGGCATTTGCCATATTTAATACAAAGAGCATCTTTTCCTGCATGTTATTCTGTGTTATGTGGATGTTTGTGAGTGTTCTTTTATGATGTAGATGTATACTGTAGTTATGCATTTGCAGGAGTGTGTTTGATTTCAGGTGAAGGTCCTTGAGGCTTCACACCAGGAGGGTGTGACAAAACACTGCGGGTTCTGATAACCGTGCACAGAGGATGCATTTCTGAATTCTGTGGATTCAGACAAAGACATGTTGCGGCACAAGAGCTGAAATCAACAACTCAAGAGAAGACCTCAAGGTTGCTGAATACCTTGGAGGCAAGGTTGTGTATGAGAGACACAGTTGCAGATAGAACTTAGTTGTGAGTTCTGTAAAGCTCTTCCAAGTGGGCATTGAGCATAGGCACAAGGTGCAGTTGGAGGAACTCTATTGTGAGTTCAGACAGAAAACAGAATCACTGAGGATTCTGAGAGCTTTGCCAGGTGGGCATTGAGCAGGTTCAAGGGATGCACAGAGGAAGGACTTTATTGTGAGTTCAGAAAGGAGAACCAGAATCACTAAGGATTCTATGAAGCTCTGCCAGGTGGGCATTGAGCAGGTGCAAGGAGTGCACAGAGGAAGAACTCTGCTGTGAGTTCGGGAAGGAAACAAAATCACTGAGGATTCTAAGAGCTCTGCCAGGTGGGCATTGAGTGAGTGAAAGGAGAGGATACTCTGCCAGGAGGGCATAGAGACGGTGTACAGAAAAGCACAGGGGAGAGAAGAGAACTCTTTGAGTTCTAGAATTTAGAGGAAGAATCCACTGAGGGATCTTCGCGAGGTTACTAAATACCCAGAAGCACTCAGCAAGAGGTTCTTGGAGTGAAGGATAGCCAGGAGGGCATCCAAGCATTCTCCATCTGTGGAAGAAAAGAAGAAGGACGAGTTTATGTGGAGGTTGAAGCTACAGGAGAAGCTCAGGACAGATATCACTTTGCGTGTGAGGACTCTGCAAGGAGTGCAGTAGTCAAGGAATCCTTTGAGGATTCAGGAGTAAAAGCTCAGGAGGAACAACGTGATTGAGAATGCATGGCGAGAACTCAAGCAAAGGAGCTCGCAGAGAAGAAAGGAGCAAAGGTTGAGGCCTTTAGCTTTTGAAATTCTCTCAAGGTTGGGAAGTAAGTGTGCAAGCTCAGGAGGGAGCACAACAGCCGTCAAATCGGCCGAAGAGAATATGGACCGTTGGTTTTCACGTCCAGGAGAAGCTTAGGAGAAGCGCACAGAAGAGGAGATCGTCAGTCGTCGGATCTCACTCAGATACCCATCAGCCGTTGGATCGGGTGAAGGCGCGCAGAGTTTAGCCTCTGGTGTAAGCGCGCAGGAGAACGGATCTAGGCCATCAGATCTTAAGAAGATACCTGTCAGCCGTCAGATTGACTGGGAGGTGCACGGGGTTTAACCCTTCTCACGCCAAGGTAAAAGTCCCGAAAGAGTTGGCTTATCGGGATATCGACACTCGGGATATCGGGATTCTCTAGGTCGAGAAAGTCGAGACACTTCAAGTCTCGAAATAGCGAGAAACGATCTGGACCGTCCGTTAGTGGAGACACGTGGTGGAGATCGAGGCGTCGGGAGTCAGGATATAGACATTCCTGTGGACAGGAGATCGGGTAAGTCCACCTTGTAAACCCCGACACAAATCTGGGCCGTCCATCTGAGAGAGGACGCGTGTCATGTGATCGTCCATTATGGAGATCCAGGCACTAGGCATCGGTATATCGGCGCTTGAGAAATCAGAGTTCCTGAGGTCGTGAAAATCGGGACATCAGAAGTCTCGAAAATGCGAGAAGAAATCTGAACCGTCCATCTTGAGGGGACGCGTGGCAGCAATCGGAGCCATCGGGGAAAGTCCCGACAGGAAGTCGTCTATCGGCATTTGGGTCATCGGGATATCGAGAATCGTGGTGACAAGGTGTTTATGCATTTCGGAATTACGAATTCTGAAACCCCGATAAGGAGGGAAGCACCATTGTGGGAGCCATCTGTCAACATAGCGTAGAATCAGGATTCGAGGGATCGACAATCCCGTGGGCAAATGTTTTTCATCATTTGAAATCTCGAAGCCCCGATAGGTGATATGACTACGGTCATATAGAGGGAGGTCGTATGGAACCAAAGGTCTAGCCTGGAGGGCTAACGAAAGTTGGAGCGCATCGGGATTTTGAAGGTAAGACTGTGGTCACAGGGATAATAGTCATATGGGCCAGGAGCCTAGCCAGGAGAGCTAGTGCATAAAGAGCATGTCGGGATTCGGCAGATCGCGGATCCTGAGGACAAGTGCATTTTGGCACTTGAAAGTCCAAAACCCCGACGAGAAGGAATATAAGGTTGTGGTCTTATGGAAAGCGGTCACATGGACCAGGGCATAGCCAGGAGGGGCTAAGGCGAGAAGATCCAGATCGGTGAAATTGCTCATCGGAGATCGGGGATTCGAGAGTACAGGAACTCTCAACATCAGGAAAGAAGAAACCCCGAAACCCGAAATTGAGTCGGGGAAGATCACGGTTAAGTGCAGAGAGCCGTGCGGGTGAAGAAAGGACATGTGGATCAGGTTTTAGCAGAGATTCCACGGAGGAATCAAAAGAGTCACTTTGGCTCATGAATGAATGAGAACGATCCTGTGAGCAGGAGCACGACGAGGTGGTGGATCGCGTCTCTACTGCATCAAGTGGTATCAGAGCTAGAACTTTGTTTGCATATTTCAAGCAGAGAAAAGAAGACAGAGCGTTGGAGACTCTGTGATGATTGTTTGCAGGTAGGCAAGCAGCAATTAAGAAGACAGTCAGGAGGACTGGAGGATGAAGCTGGAAACACTCGAGATGCATAGTGACAGTAGCAGGTTTGCTAGGAAAGTAGACAAAGACAACGCCATGACTACTAAAGGCCATAGGCATGCTGGGAAGAAGAGAAAGGCAGAAAAACTTGTAGAAATGGATAAAGAGCTCTATTAATTAAAGGCAGACATAGAGAAGCTTGAACTGCGGATGCAGCAGGATAAGAGGTCGAGATGGATGCGCGAATGGCCCATGAGGAAGTCGAAAGAAAAATGGCCAATCAAGAAGTTGATGGTCAGAGGGCAGCGCAGGCTGTTAAAAAGATGGTTGAGGTATGCTGAAAACCTCAATGGACCAGAAGAAGAAATGATTAAGGTATGTGAACCAAAGACTAGGAGAGGTCTCAGTGATGAAGAAAATGAATTGAGATCAGCTGAGGATCTCGATAACTTCCAAGAGGGCAGAGAAGAAATTCTAGTTTTCTAGGTGGGCAAAGAGCTGAGATCATTGTGGGATCCCACAGACTGTCAAGAGGAAAGCCAAGGAATTTCACATTGCCAGGTGGGCAATGAAATGAGGTCACTGCGGGATCTCACAGACTGTCGGGAGGACAGCGAAAGGTTTCCAATTTGCCAGGTGGGAAAGGAAATAGAGATGGAATTAGTTGATTCCATGGACTGCCAGGAGGGCAGTAGAGACATCCCATATTGCCAGATGGGTAGGGATGAGCAGGTGAGTTTTGATCAGCCCGAGGAGCTGACAGAGCAGATGAGCTCAAAGGTGAGTTTGGATCATCATGTATAGCTGAAAAAGGGGAGGATATGAGAGATCTTTTAATGATTAGGGGAATTCAGATATTCCTACCATTTTCCCAGGAGGAGGTAGAAATCTGTGTTGCAGATGCAGTAACAGCAGAAGGACATCCAGCTGAGACTATCGCAGAAGGATGGGAGAAGATATCTAAAGCTACCCAAGAAGGAAAAGAGAAGGAGTATTCTGAGGAATGGCTCAATGATTTCGGCCAGGGAGATGAAAATAAAGAAGCTGTAGCACTGAAGCTAGCAGCAAAGGAAGCCAAGGAGCAAGCAGGCAGATTTATCACTCCATGGGAGATGGAGCTAGAGATGTTGGAGGATTAGCTGAACAATCCAGGACCAGCAAGAGAACTAATAGAAGTTGAGTTGTCAAAGAAGGTGACTGAATAGAAATTCAGTCAGGAAGAGACTGCAGAGCAGAGGTCTGTAGCAGAGTGGCAACTTGAGGCCATAGATGAAGATGAAGAAGAAGGCATGGGAGATCATGATGATCTACCCAATTGCAGAAAATTTTTGCAGCTGGGGAGACTGCAAAAACAGGACCAGCCACTGGAGCAGCTAGATGCAGTGATTGAGGAGATCAGAAGGTTGATGTTGAGGTCAGTAGAGACTGCCAGCGAGGAGCAGCTGAGCAGAAGGAAGGAAGCAGCAGCAACAGCAGTAGGATGGAGCGGATGAACAACTCCAGAGAATGATTTGGGATCCAAGGGGGATTTCAACAGCTGAGATGGGAAGCTCATGAGCAGGAGCTCATGAATTTTACAGCTGAGGAGTTTGATGCAGGAGCATCTCTCCACGTCAGCCAACCACGTCGAGCGCGTGCATTCAAAGATGAAGAGAGAGGCGCAGTCCTCATTTAAATCTGAATTGAATGTAACTTTAATGTCTAAGCTGGTGAGCTGTAGAGTCGTGCCTTTGTGCAGGCATTAGATAAGATCAGCCATTAATGTTTGTATGGCTGAGATCTAGATCCAGATGCTGGACTAGACAACCCATTCAATGTAATTGAATAGGGGAGGTAGGTTGGAGGGAAGAGCTCAAAGAGCCCCCTCAGGTAAAAGAGATTTTTAGGATCTCATTTTGTAGGAAGTTGAGATAGTAGAGAGTCTGTGTGTAGAGAGCAGAAGAGAGAAGAGTCGAGACCTTGTTACAGGCCGTGCTCAGGAACACCTTGTATAAACAGGCATTTGCCATATTTAATACAAAGAGCAGTTTTTCTTGCATGTTATTCTATGTTATGTGGATGTCTGTGAGTGTTCTTTTATGCTATAGATGTATACTATAGTTGTGCATTTGCAGGAGTGTGTTTGATTTCAAGTGAAGGTCCTTGAGGCTTCACACCAAGATGGTGTGACAGAATGCTATGGGTTCTAATAGCCATGCACAGAGGATGCATTTCTGAACTCTACGGGTTCAGACAAAGACGTGCTACGGCACAAGAGCTGAAATCAACAACTCAGGAGAAGACCTCAAGGTTGTTGAATACCTTGGAGGAAAGGTTGTGTATGAGAGACACAGTTGCAAACAAAACTTAGCTGTGAGTTTTGTAAAGCTCTGCTAAGTGGGCATTGAGCACAGGCACAAGGTGCAGTTGGAGGAACTCTATTGTGAATTCAGACAGAAAACAGAATCACTGAGGATTCTGAGAGCTCTGCCAGGTGGGCATTGAGCAGGTGCAAGGGGTGCACAGAGGAAGGACTCTATTGTGAGTTCAGAAAGGAGAACCAGAATCACTAAGGATTTTGTGAAGCTCTGCCAGGTGGGCATTGAGTAGGTGCAAGGAGTGCACAGAGGAAGAACTATGTTGTGAGTTTAGGAAGGAAACAGAATCACTAAGGATTCTGAGAGCTCTACCAGGTGGGCATTGAGCGAGTGAAAGGAGAGGATACTCTACCAAGAGGGCATAGAGATGATGTGCAGACAGGCACAGGGGAGAGAAGAGAACTCTTTCAGTTCTGAAATTTAGAGGAAGAATCCACTGAGGGATCTTTGCGGGGTTACTAAATACCCAGAAGCACTCAGCAAGAGGTTGCTGGAGTGAAGGATAGCCAGGAGGGCATCCAAGCATTCTCCATCTGTGGGAGAAAAGAACAAGGACGAGTTTCTGTGGAGGTCGAAGCTACAGGAGAAGCTTAGGATAGATAGCACTTTGCGTGTGAGGACTCTGCAAGGAGTGCAGTAGTCAAGGAATCCTTTGAGGATTCGGGAGTAAAAGCTCAGGAGGAACAGTGTTATTGAGAACGCACAACGAGAACTCAAGCAAAGGAGCTCGCAGAGAAGAAAGGAGCAAAGGTTGAGGCCTTTAGCTTTTGAAATTCTCCCAAGGTTGGGAAGTAAGTGTGCAAGCTCAGGAGGGAGCACAACAGCCGTCAGATCGGTCGAAGAGAATCTAGACCGTTGGTTTTCACGTCCAAGAGAAGCTTAGGAGAAGCACACAGAAGAGGAGATCGTCAGTCGTCGGATCTCACTCAGATACCCGTCAACCGTTGGATCGAGTGAAGGCGCGCAAAGTTTAGCCTCTGGAGTAAGCACGCAGGAGAACGAATCTGGGCTGTCAGATCTTGAGCAGATACCCGTCAGCCGTCGGATTGACTGGGAGGTGCATGGGGTTTAACCCTTCTCACGCCAAGGTGAAAGTTTTGAAAGAGTTGGCTTATCGGGATATCGGCACTCAGGATATCGGGGTTCTCGAGGTCGAGAAAGTCGAGACACTTCAAGTCTCGAAATAGCGAGAAACAATCTAGATCGTTTGTTAGTGAAGACACGTGGCGGAGATCGAGGCGTCGTGAGTCGACATATCGACATTCCTATGGATAGGAGATCAGGTAAGTCCACCTTGTAAACCCAGACACAAATCTGGGCCGTCCATCTGAGAGAGGACGAGTGTCACGCGATCGTCCATTCCGGAGATCCGGGCACTAGGCATCGGTATATCAGCGCTCGGGAAATCGGAGTTCCTGAGGTCTTGAAAATTGGGACATCAGAAGTCTCGAAAATGCGAGAAGAAATATGAACCATCCATCTTGAGGGGACGCATGGCAGCAATCGGAGCCATCGAGGAAAGTCCCGAAAGGAAGTCGTCTATCGGCATTTGGGTCATCGGGATATCGAGAATCCTAGTGACAAGGTGTTTATGCATTTCGGAATCGCGAAGTTCGAAACCCCGATAAGGAGGGAAGCACCATTGTGGGAGCCAGCTGTCAGCATAGCGTTGAATCAGGATTCGAGGGATCGGCAATACCGTGGGCAAATGTTTTTCAGCATTTGAAACCCCAAAGCCCCGATTGGTGGTATGACTGCGGTCATATGGAACCAAAGGTCTAGCCTGGAGGGCTAACGGAAGTTGGAGCACATCGAGATTTTGAAGTCAAAAACCCTGATGAGAGGTAAGACTGCGGTCACGGGGATAACGGTCATATGGGCCAGGAGCCTAGCCAAGAGAGCTAGTGCGTAAAGAGCACGTCGGGATTCGGCGGATCGCAGATCCTGAGGACAAGTGCATTTTGGCACTTGAAAGTCCAAAACCCCGACGAGAAGGAATATAAGGCTACGGTCTTATGGAAAGCGGTCACATGGACCAGGGCATAGCCAGGAGGGGCTAAGGCGAGAAGAGCCAGATCGGTGAAATTTCTCATCGGAGATTAGGGATTCGAGAGTACAGGAACTCTCGACATCAGGAAAGAAGAAACCCCGAAACCCGAAATTGAGTCGAGGAAGATCACGGTTAAGTGCAGAGAGTCGTGCGGGTGAAGAAAGGACCTGTGGATTGGGTTTTAGCAGAGATTCCACGGAGGAATCAAAAGAACCGCTTCGGCTCATGAATGAATGAGAACGATCCTGTGAGCAGGAGCGCGACGAGGTGGTGGACCACGTCTCTACTGCATCAAAGTGAGCTAATCCTGGGGGTGGCCTTATATCAACCGACATTTCATGGTACACCTTATTGAACCTGGCTGAAAACTAATGTACTGTCTCCCATGGCTGTCTTTTCAAATGTTCATACTCTTCTAGGATGATAAAGATATTTCCCATGATCACCCATCTATCTAGGAAAACTTGCACAAATTGACAAAAATTGTTTATGCTTGCAGCTGGAAGGATTTTAAACCAATCTTTAACTTTCCCTAGCAATGATAGGGAAAACATCCTGATATAGACATTGTCTTATTCCACCTCAAACAGGTCAATAAAATCCTCAAGATTTTGGATGTGCTTTTCAGCAGTGATCTTCACATTCTCTCCATCAAACCTGGGTAGATTATTGATGTAATTGATAGGGAGGTCATGGATAATAGGAGGCAAATCTAGAGGCTTGTATCGGTCTGGGATTTTCACACGTATAGGAGGTAAAGCAAGGGGCTTATAGCTAACTGGAAATTCAACAAAGGAAGGAGATAAAGCACGAGTCTCATGTCTCACTAGGCTTTCTGCAAGTGTATGAGTATGTACATGATCTACAATTTGGGGCTTAGTCCCTTGAGGTTCATCAATTAGAAGGTGGTCAATGAAATCTTCAGCAATGTACTTTTGATCAGGTTTAGAATAACATAGAACATAATTACAGATAAAACAAAAGATGTCTTAAATGCAATTTGGGCTTGAGTACCTGGTCTTTCTTGGCTGCTTGATCATGCTTCAGGTTCTTCCTCCAGTGGAGTCTTTGAGTTGGAACTGTCTGGAGCTGACTGGAGTCGCCAGGTGAAATATTTCAGCCTTCTTGTGTCTGGTCACTGTCCACCATCAGTGATCAGATCTGGAACTTGAAGTGCACTACTCGATAAAGTTCCCCGGTATGGTTGTCATTCTGTTAGCACTCTGTAATTTGCCTAAGGCTGTGGAGGCAGTCACAGAGGCAACATCAAAACCACTTCGAGTCTTGGATCTATCCCTCCAAGACTCAGAGAGGGATCTCTCTGTCAGATCTAGATTTGTTTGAACGCGGATCTTCGGCGAGTTATGCAGAATATGATTTGTTTGAGGTGTTTGGCTGAGGGACTGCTTTAGAATCCCATTGGGCTATGGGGTTTGTGACAAGTTTGAAATCAAATGCAGATCTATAAGGTATTTCCAGAGGGAGAGCTAATGCAAATCTTTTACCCTTTTAAAGTAAAGTGGTGTATAGCAGAAGTAGAGGAGATGATCAATCACAATAACAAAGCATTTAAAAATTTCATCATTGTAATATTGGAAGAAAACATTAAGATTTTTAAAACCTCGAAACAAAGTATCAGAGATAAATTTTGCGCTAAACCTCCTTTTAAAAATCAGAGAAAGAAAACATAATGATGACTGAGTAGAATCATATTCAATGAAGAAAGAAGACTTCACCAATCGTCAACACGCAGGAATCCTGTGAAAAAAGTCCCTTTTATTGCTAGTGAATTTGAAACATATTACAGAGAACAACCTTTTTGGGTGCAGGATTCAACCCCCCCTCACATTTGACTCATTAAAATATATAAAAAGACTTTCCTCAGGCTCAGGAGGTCGAATTCAACCACCTCGGCCAAAAATAGCAACAAATCCCCAAAAATCTGGGATTGAAAATTTGGCCGAATCTACTGAAAATAGGGGTACGCTCAGACATTTTTTTGTCCTCGGGAATGACACCAGTGAAAAATATGGAAGAGGTTATTTTATATAAGAATGTACTAGACAAACACCTCCTTCATTTTCTCCAAATTCGTCTCCATCTCGTTGAAACAGCTCCCACAAAAGCAGGACTGAAACAGGAAAAACCGGAAACTGAAAACATGAGGCTGAAAGATGGATTTGCTTCTCCCAAATGGTAGCACCTGTGCAAAAAATGAGAGAGGTTTTTTTTCTTCAGCCCATTATGGAGAAAAACCTCTCTCGATTTTTCAAAATTCGTTTTCGTTTTCCCGAAAAATGACTGGTCGAACTGGAAAAAATGACGGTTTTGAGAAATTGGGGGAGGGCAGTTTTGGAGAGGTAAGCGGTATATCGGACCCCCCCTGAGGTGGTAAGTGGTATTGGGAGGGGGGGTCCGATTTCACCAGGAGGTGACAAGTGTCCCTCCCAATACCATTTATCGGGACCCCCTTGAGGTGATGTGACGTGAGGGAGGGGGGGGAGGGGGGTCCGATATGTATGCGTGAGTGGGTAGAAAACTTAGGATAAGTTAAGTTGTTGCTTGTTTTTTAATTTTTAATTTTTTTGTTTTATGTTATGTTTTGTTTTTGTTTATTTTAATTTTTTTTTATTATATTATATGTGTTTTGACTTTTAATTTTGTATTGTATTGTTTTTATATGTTTTACGTGTTTGCGTTTATTTGTGTTTCATTTTTTACTTTTTTTGTTTTATTCTTATTATATTTTGTTTAATTTTTATTACGTGTGTTTTGTTTAATATATGTGGTTAATTATATATGTTTTTTAATATGTTTTATAATTAATTGTTTTTTATTATTTTATTTTTATATGTTTTATTGTTAATATTATTATATTGTTTTTATTTTTTGATTAATGTTTATTCTAACAAACTAACCTAATTATTAACAACTAACTTAATTATTAATCATTAATGAAATAATTAATGATTAATTTATTATTAACAAGTCTAACATAAATCTAACTATACTAAATTTAATTACTGACATTATTAACCTATTAATTTTTCTTTTAACCTAAGTTTGTTTATTCGTGCAGGGATAAAATTGGCGAAGGGGTGAAGGAATGAAGGGTGAGGGACTGAAGGGCGCAGTAGTGGATGAAGGATGTAGCAGGGTGATGGAGGATCAGGCAAAATGGATGGAGGGGGGAAAATGAAACAACTGAGAGACCAGCAAGCCAGGAACTTCATCACGAGACCCACAAATGATATATGAATCATCAGACCTCCTATAATTATAGGACCCTAACATAGGCTCCACCTAGGGATGACAGATCCTAAGGAGGTGTCAAGAATCTCAGACCTCTTGAACATGCAGACCAATGCTTTTATTCGTTGGGCCATGGAGTCACTGGAGCTACAATCTTCGAACTGGCTCAGATTTGACTGAAAACTGAACTAGATATCATCAACCGCAAACTCTGTTGGAAACCATACAATACTGAAAACGATACTCAAATGACAGAGCTTATTCAAAACTGCTACCTACCCTACACTACTGATAATTTTGTTGTTTTAAATGATACAATAATGCCAGTGCAGCCAATCCAGTAGCTGCTCTAATAACTCTGCTCTTTCAAGGTTTTCAAACAATATCAGAAATAGAACTTCCATAGGCATCATGATTTGTCTTTCATCCTGATCTTTACAATAGAGACCTCGGCAATCCTGAAGGCCAAAATTAATGCCATAAATAGATTGGGGCTCTGCAATGCAAAATTTCTCCATGTAGGTAGCTATAGGATCAAGGTAGAACTGACTCGTTCCTTGATTTTTAAATTCAGCCAAGTCAGCAACATGATCTAGCACTGTATCTATGCTATCTAGATCCTCAAAAATTCTTGATATGGCTGCAACTTTTCTGATGGGTTCTGAAATGATACTTTTGTTTAACACACCCCTAAAGCTGACTATCTGATCATATCCATATCATAACAATTTTTGAAAACACAATTTATCCAGCATATTAGCTATAGGGTCATAAACTATTTTAGATGACTGTGGAATTTGTTCTGCTGGCATTTCATGGCTTAAACTATGATCTTCAACCAAAATCTGACCAAGATTCCTTTTCAAAGTCTGAAATGAACTAAAACATAAGGGCAGGGAATCAAAATGGATCAGCTCATTACATGTCCTGGGCTTTGTGTTTTCATCTAAATTGTGACCTGCACAACGACTCAAGGGTTGCACTTCTGAATCTGCAATAGCTTCTATATCACCCCTATTCTCCTCATCTGGTTCGTCAAAACATTCCTCATTCTTACTATTTACAATCTGCTTGTAATGTTTTCTCAGGAATGAGGCAAAACATAAGGGCAGACAATTTTCACTTTCATGAAAATTTTCTACATTTTCTTCCTTGCAATCTTGATTAGTATGCAGAGATTGATTGAAATTTTGGCATTGTGATAATTGGACTTCTTCTTCCCATGAAGATAGTGTTGGTTTCTCTGAGCAGTTATCATCAAACTCAACCACATAATCATCACCTTGATGATCATATCCTGGAAAATCATCTACGTATGCAAGGTCATTGATCCGTCAGGATTTTTCGAATGACTATGGTTGAGTTATTATTTGCATGCATTAAATGACCATTGGGAAACTTAACGAAAGAATGAGAAAAGAGAATGAATTATACAGCCATAGACATATATGCAAATCTGAAATGCAATGAAAAGCAGCAAACCATAATACACAGGTTGATAACGGAGTTCGGCACAACTTTGCCTACGTCTCCGGGCCTTTTCTCTGTGAGGGAGGCTTCTTGATTTCTTTTCGAAAGTTTATTAGTACATCTTTACAATTGCCTTTTGGATCCTAGACTGATCTGGTGTTGTTCGCCATGATCTCTAGAATCTTGCACAACTTACGGCACCTGAAACGGATATACCGAACTCTCAGAAATCGTCCGATAGCATCTCTACCTTAACAGCTCCTCTGCCTCAAACTGGCTTTATCTTGGCCTTGCATCAGCATCTCTGCTCTTAATGCTCTCCAAAAGCTTACCAAATGGCCTCAAATAGCCTTGGTTAAATAGTTGGGAAAGTTGGTTGCAATCTCCAACTTCCTCCCAAGAATTAGGCTCAAAAAAAGCCCAATAACCCTTAAAAATGAGTTAATTACATTAAAAATGAGTTTAATTAGCAATAAAACTCAAAAAGTGGTTAAAAACCCACTTTTTAACCATAAATTGGTTAAATTCGGGCTTAAGCCCCCTCTCCTGGGCGCGCGCTCCTTTAGCAGGGTCATATCGAGTCCATA